>CAUDNR010003447.1:48178-76721 GCA_958430865.1 Entrophospora sp. SA101
TACAAATAATATAAACGATTTAACCAAACCTTTATTTAATAAAATAAAAAAGGAAGATAATATATTAGCGAAGATTAAATGAGCATTTAAATGATCAAATCGCTTACGCAACCTTCAGCATAGTGAAGATCTTTGATGCGTGATTACCATTTTCATATCACTTTATAATAACCAGTTACACAATGTGACGTGTCATCTTGAATGTTTAATAATTTCTTAGGCAGAATAATCAGTCCAAGCGTATAACTAGAACCATACACATTGCATACAAAGGCCATAAAAAATTTATACGTGCCTTACAGTTATGCCATAATTAAAAACTGCATAGTAGATGATAAAATTTTCAAAGTCTCGAATAATCTTAGGAGATGGTATATTTAAAAAGCGGGTATTGGCCTCAAATGGTACATTTGAATTGGGCATTAACCTCAAATGCAACATTTGAAAATAGGAATTCTTTTTTATAAACAAATAAGAAATGGTAATGTAAAAATATATTAAACAGCATCTTTTAAACCATGAATTTGTTCAAAAAGGCTCTGAAGATGGTGCATATGCTACATGTATTTGTGGTAATAAATAAAATTAAAGTGCCTTTTTGATAATTGGCATCTAGAAAGTGAGTGATGTGTGTAAAAGAAAGAAAAATACCCATGAAATTACTGAATTTTTCAAATCAAATAATATACAAAATCGATAAATTTTTTCATGCATTGTTTTTATGGTGATAAGTATATATTGAACGCGCCCAACTTACTGCAGCCCATGATGTTGCACATCCGCACCATGTGAATTCTTGTAAATTAAAAAAAATGGCCATGTCCAAATTACATGCAGACTTTTGCAAAGAAATTAACACATGTAATTGTATAGTTGGCACAGTCAAATTTTGAACTATAGGCCTTTTATACTGTCCATGCCCCATATATTAAAATTTGATACTTCCGAAACATATTAATTCAAGAAGAAGAGAATAGAAATTTACATTGCATATAGTATGGATGAAATAAGAATGAATAATAATTAATAATAAAAAAATAAATAATAGTGAAATATAAAAGCATTTAAAATTTTGATGGACCTAATTCTCGAAGGTGCTCTGGAATAAATTTTATTTCCTCTTTACATTCGTTATATATATTAATTAATACATATTTATATATATCTTTATTTTTATATACAAAATTCTTTCTTTCTGATGATAATGATAATAATAATTTATTATGTGACATTATATAAAGATATAATAATAAAATATAAATTTCGACTTTGTGCTTTAAATGAATGTTGAAAATAATAATAATAACGTTACATTATTTATTTCCTTTTTCGTGTAACAAACATAAGATTGATTGATAGGGGAAAAACGAAAATTGCATTATTTAAAGGACAACTCCATAATCACCAAACTCCAGCGATTGATTTAAAAGTCGTTTTTTAAATACTAATATTGATCAACTTACGTTGCTTCAAACTCAGACACCAAAGACAGCTCAAGAACATTATTAATATTATTGCGTGTTACTATTACACATAGTTCTGTAGTTAACTTCAAAGTCAAAATTTCAAAAAAACATCAATTTAACACAACTCGTATGTACAGTATGTAAATACAATTTGATTTTTACATTTTAAAAAGAATGGGTTTAATTGTAAAAAAGAAGAGGCATTTTTATTTTGAAAGAAAATATACGGAAAAAATAAGTATATTAATATTAATATAGTTTAATTAAGTAAAATTTCTAATTCAAATTATAACATTTCTAAACTTCTCATGATAATTATTCTTTTGAATCATTGCAATCTACATACAATTCTTTATTCATCCTCGGGATAGGGATGGAGCAGTTTCACTAACAAACAGTTTGAACTCGGTTTTGAAACCAACCCTGGCTTTTTTTGGTTTGGTTTTTGGAACCGTTCGAACCAGGACGCATATTTTTACATAATTTGGAACGTTCGATAATCCTACTTTATCATTATCATTATTACTATTTGTATAAAGCGTCTTTACTTACGTCAAGTGTTTTTAATTACCTCAAATGGTTTTACTCACGTCAAGGGATTTTACTTTAGTCAAGTCGTCAAAATGACCCTGGTAAGAAACCACCTTTAGTCAATGTTTTAGTTACGTCAATGATTAAAGTCAAAAGTTTCATCATTCATCATTAGTGAGAGTTAACAACAACTAATAATGTAATTGCTTTGGTGAGCAAGCAAATGTTCGAAGTATAGTACAAAGGTTAAATGGAAATACTGGTAGTATTATTATAATAGTAAACGTAAGGCTGTTAAACAAGCTACTTGAGTTGATTTGCAAATAAACTAAAGCGAGTTTGCAGTCATTCAATGAATGTAAACGAATAAATCGATCACAAGTGAATAAAATGAACTTTATAGAGGTCCTTGATCTTTGTAAAAGGCCATCTTTAATTATTTACACTTATCTGGTACCATTAAGCATGCTCACATATTCGTCTAGATGTAAGAAAGAGGGAACCAAAGCAAATTCCTAAACTAACTAAATGATAAGCACCGAATTATCGCAATGAACTGACAAGAGTAGCCAAAAGTTAAGTCATACTTGTTAAATAATTGAAATAATATCACCATTTATTTAACAAGAATCAAAAAACTGTGAAAAATTTATTACTTTAAAATAATTTAGCTTTAAATTGTTGGTTTTCTGTTTAGTACTTGGCTTTATTTATGATCATGACGGCAAAATAAATTAATATTAAAATCCACAATACTCGGAATAATAAAATAAAAATAAAGATATATATAAATATGTATTAATTAATATATATAACGAATGTAAAGAGGAAATAAAATTTATTCAACGAAAACATCAAAGTTTTATTATTATTATTATTATTATTATTATTATTAAAATATAAAAAAAAAAAAAATATATATTTTCCGTTAATTTGTTTGACATTTCAATCATCGCTACTACTATCATTATTAATTGTATATATTTTGTTTACTACCTGATACACTTCATATTCACAAATTGGATGTATTCTCCTTTTAGTTTCAAAAGGTAATACTTTTTTATAAGAATTGTCGTTGTACTTGTAATAGCAATAAGGTTCGTCCGCGATACTGTTGCATAATGATAAATCATCGAAATCTATAAATTTTTCGCATAATTCTTCCCCGTCTTCATAAAAATTCTCGCTGTCACCAGTATGATGTATTGCGAACGTAGGTTTTCTAACCTTGCTTATTGTTGAAAGCCTCACATCATTTTTATTAATTTTAAAAATGAAGCTTTTGCCTGTTTTAATCCAATAATCTTTCTTTGATAAGAAATCTTCATAACAATTGTTCCATACAACCGGATTATATCCACCAATCAATTCGCCAGTATCTCCAATTTTCATAATAACCAGCGTATGTCCGATATTGTAACAATTCTCTTTGAAAACTGATTTAAAAAATCCATCATAAGTTCCTTGAAGAAGCAATCTAAAATCATACATGGAAATAAAATCAAACCCTCTGTATTTTTCTTCGATCCAACTTGACAAAAGACATTCCATCTTATTATCCAATAATCTTGGAGTTTTTAAAGCCCTCTGAACTATTAAAACCGGTTCCCAATCATCTCTATGAAAAAAATATAGATATATCTCTCTTAGCAAAGTCTCATCAATGATTTTCCTGTAAGGCATGACCTTTTGTTCGAAATCGTCTACTGAAATTTTACAAAATTTAATCAATGGAACAATTTCAGCCAATGTGCACTTTAGTAGATTAAAATCTTCGTCTTTCCATTTTAATATATGTTTGTCCAACGTTGCATTCTGTCCAATCCCCCATTGGATAACACGTGTCCAAATATCTATTTCTTTTAAACATAAATTTTTCTTTTTTAATAAGCTTATAAGCATTTCCTTTTCGAGAAGTTTGAAATCATCAGATTTTAAAAATAATCCTGGGTTTATACAAAGCGATCTGTTACAATAATCTTGAAGAATGGTGAATTGATTGTGATGATAGCAACTTTGATAAATGTAAACTATGTTTTGTTGAATCCAAGCTTTGTAATTTTTGATCATAAAAGTCCTTAGATCATTGGATAATTCATTCAGGCACAATTCATCACAAGCTTTATGAAGCTCAAAAATTTCCTCTGGTTCAAGATAGTCTATTTCGATTATCCCACTATAAACATACCTTTTTTTAAAAAAAGTACGCGTACTTGTCAAAATTACAATTTTAAATTTAAATTTAACCAATTAGACAATAAATATAATAATATACGCGAACTTACTTTAATATTATTTGAAAGATTTTAGGCGAAACATTTTCCTTTTGAAAAGTAATCATACCATTATTTGACCTTTTGACCCAATTGCTTGATAAAGCCACGCTGAAATAAGGCGACCTTGCTCTCAGTACGGTGGAATGAGCATTAAATGTTTTGATATCCTGATCCATTCCAACTGTAATTTCAACATCATAAAAATCGGAATCTTTAAATAATTCCGAAAAATCATTTATAAGTTTTCTAACATGTTTCAAAGGCAAAAAATTTTTGTCGCTCATAAGCTTATTAAACAATTTATTGGCGTCTTCTAAAGTTGAACAAGTGATATTAGACATTTTATATATGGATTATTTCACGTAAAAAAGTTTTATTTTTTCTTTGACAAGTTGTATAGAATTAATGATATTTTGAATTTATATTTGAATTTTTTTTTAAAAAAAAAGAGACGTATTACGCGCGCGACTTATTAATGTAAAGTTACATTATATAGATTACACAAGGACTGATTTTTACGTGTTTGTAATTCCTTTTTTGTTAATATTGATGATGTTAATTATATTTTCCGTGAACACGACTTTTTTTTACACATGTTAATTTTTTTTAAATTGATTGTTTGATTTTAATTTTTGTGTATAAATTTTTCATAAAATTAAGCAAAGTGCAAATGTACACATTTACATAAATATATTAAATCTAATAATAATAATAAAAAGATAAATTTAATCGATTATTGAATGAATGAATGAATGTTGGTTGATTGATATATAAAACAAACAATTAGGTTGTATATATGTTAAATTAATTTACTTGTGATTGAAAATTAAAATCAATAATCGATTAAATATTATTAATTAGTTGCAAAAATTTTCTATCTCTCTCTCTAATATACTTCATTCGTATAAATCAGTATCTTCTGTTTCTTGACCAAATCCAACATCCATAGCATTAGCAGTACTTGGTCCGTCTGTACTACCACCAGCAACACCTCCCTCGGGGAATTTGAAATTTGATCCAAAGCCTCGAGATTGTTGAAGGGTTTGTGCAAACATTTCATATCTACGAATATCGTTATCAGAAACTGAACGACGTGCAAATTTCATTGCTTCTTCGAAATGTGCCCTATATAATTGTTAATTGAATTAACAATGAATTTAAACAATGAACTTAACAATGAATTTAATTTGTTAAGAATTATTATAAATCAAACCTTGTGATTTCTGGTACAGGGTCCACTGACTCTTCCATGTCTTCATCCATTGACACTTCTTCGCCAGATTCTATTCTATCTTTACGTAATCTCTCACGCTCTACTTCCTTTTCGATACTTTCTCTAATTGCTAACTTACAAGCACGTTGACAAATTTCTGTTAAATCTGCGCCAGAGAAACCATGTGTTTTTTCAGACAAAAATTTTAAGTTCACGTTTTGTGCTACTGGTGATTTTCTTAGTATTGATGTTAGAATTGAAAATCTTGATGGTTCATCGGGCAAAGGAATGTAAATTAGTTGATCAAGACGTCCAGGTCTAAGTAAAGCTGGATCTATTTGATCAGGTCTATTTGTTGCTCCAATAACGAATACATTTTTCTTCGTGTTCATGCCGTCCATCTCGGTTAAAATTTGATTGAGTACACGATCTCCTGCACCACCTCCATCACCATGTGAAGAGCCACGTGCTTTTGCAATCGAATCCAATTCATCAAAAAACATTACACACGGTGCTGCTGCTCTTGCTTTATCAAATACATCACGTACGTTTGCTTCTGATTCACCAAACCACATGGTTAATAGTTCAGGTCCCTGATAAGGTTAAAAATAGGAAATGTGGTTTTATTATTAATTAATATGTAAAAAACCTTTATAAAACAATAATAAATATTTATTACGATAATAATTACCTTAATACTGATGAAGTTTGCTTGACATTCATTAGCAATGGCTTTTGCTAATAAAGTTTTACCACAACCAGGTGGGCCATAAAATAATACACCTTTTGAAGGTGACATACCGAATTTTAAAAATTTGTCTGGATGCTCCACGGGATATTGTACAGTTTCTTGAAGTTCTTGTTTAACTTTTTCAAGACCTCCAATATCATTCCAGGTAACTGTAGGAACTTCAACAACTGTTTCACGAAGAGCTGATGGATTTGAAACGCCTAAAGCATACTATATACAAAATAAATTATAATAAATAAGATGACGAGGATAATGATGATGATGATAATAATAACAACAACAACAATAATATACATACTCTAAAGTTGTCCATGGTCACAGCTAAAGAATCTAATATTTCAGCATCAATGGTATCATCTTCCAAATCAAATGCATCCATTTTCTCACGAATTTGTTGCATTGCAGCTTCTGAACATAAAGAAGCTATATCAGAACCAACATAACCGTGAGTTTCTGATGCAATCTAATCAATTTGTTTTATTTTTAGGAAGGTAGAAATAAAAATTAATAAAAAATTTTTTTTTTATAACAATAGCTAAAAAATCTCAACCAACAAAATACCTTTTCTAAATCGACATCGTCACTTAATTTCATATTTTTTGTATGAATACGCAAAATTTCTAAACGGCCAACAGGATCAGGGATACCAATATCAATTTCACGATCAAAACGACCAAAACGTCTAAGTGCAGGGTCAATACTATTTGGACGATTAGTTGCTGCCATCACAACAATATTTGAACGAGCTTTCATACCATCCATCAATGTAAGAAGTTGAGAAACAACACGACGTTCTACTTCGCCATTTGTCTAAAAAATTATATAATATATCATTAGAAAAACCGATAAATGTAAAATGTTTATAATAATAAGCATAATAGATTTTCCTACCTTTTCACGTTTTGGAGCAATAGCATCAATTTCATCAATGAAAATTATAGCGGGACTATTTTTTTCTGCTTCTTCGAATGCTTTTCTTAAATTACTTTCGGATTCACCAGCCATCTTTGACATTATTTCAGGTCCGTTAATTAAAAAGAAGAATGCACCAGTTTCATTGGCTACTGCACGAGCAATTAAAGTTTTACCAGTACCAGGAGGCCCATACATAAGAATACCTCGAGGTGGTTTGATACCAATAGATTTAAAGAGTTGAGGATGTCTAAGCGGTAGTTCAACAAGTTCACGTATTTGTGCCATTTGTTTACGACATCCGCCGATATCATCATAGCCTACATCATTAAGATTAGATTCTTCATCTGCTCGGCTAATTGGATCGCCTTCACAATGTATCACTGTATCTTGTGCAACCTTTAGGGTTAAGATTAAAAATTAAAATAGTCAACAAAAATAAACAAACAATTGATTAAAATTTAAAAATAAAAATAATAATCAATCAAAAACTTACAATACAGTAATCTGGTGGATCCGTTTCTACAACTTTGAATTCAACGCCTCTCATAGCAGCTCTAACCAAAAACAAATCACCTTTTCTTACGGGTCTATATGCTTCTAAGAAGTAAGGTTTCAAGTATACTTCGAAAAGGTTTCCTGTCACTCCCTCGACTGTATCATCGATTGGCAACACGTGAATTCTCTTTCCGTACTTTATTTCAGAACATGGATGGATTGATATTACATCACCGAGACGTACACGCAAATTGTTACGAACAACTATAATAAAAAAAAACAATTAATAAATATATGGATGTAAATTATTACAATATATATACAGTATATGCAATAATATTTATAAAAATTAGTATTAACCTTTATTAATTTTTACTTTAGAATCATCACAATCATCATCTGCTAAAACAATTAGCACGGTGTCACGTCTTTTTTTGCCTTTTACCAATACAGTATCACCACGAAAAAGTTGTAATTTTTCCATAGTAGCTGTGGAAAGTGACATTATTGAATTATCATCTTGCGTTGCATCATCTACAATGAGTTTATTTTTTGCAGGTTTATCACGAAGTATAGCTGTGGCTGGATCATTAGTTGGAATATTTCCTGCAGGATCATTATCACTATAAAAAAATAAATTTAAACAAAATGATTAGAAAACTTTTACATTTTCATCTGGTATAATATCAACAAAATGCAAAAAAATTTTTAAGGAGGGAAACTTTAATAGATCTGACAGTAAAACATATACATACACTTCTTTTCCCTTTCCAGACATGAATATTATAGATCTTTAAGTAAAATATATCTATTTTTTTTAATTCGAAAATTTTATTATAATAATAAACTGGGTAAGATTATTTAGATAAAATTTTTTCTATAAGAAAATTTTTTCATAAAAATTATTTTTACTTACAAATAATATAAACGATTTAACCAAACCTTTATTTAATAAAATAAAAAAGGAAGATAATATATTAGCGAAGATTAAATGAGCATTTAAATGATCAAATCGCTTACGCAACCTTCAGCATAGTGAAGATCTTTGATGCGTGATTACCATTTTCATATCACTTTATAATAACCAGTTACACAATGTGACGTGTCATCTTGAATGTTTAATAATTTCTTAGGCAGAATAATCAGTCCAAGCGTATAACTAGAACCATACACATTGCATACAAAGGCCATAAAAAATTTATACGTGCCTTACAGTTATGCCATAATTAAAAACTGCATAGTAGATGATAAAATTTTCAAAGTCTCGAATAATCTTAGGAGATGGTATATTTAAAAAGCGGGTATTGGCCTCAAATGGTACATTTGAATTGGGCATTAACCTCAAATGCAACATTTGAAAATAGGAATTCTTTTTTATAAACAAATAAGAAATGGTAATGTAAAAATATATTAAACAGCATCTTTTAAACCATGAATTTGTTCAAAAAGGCTCTGAAGATGGTGCATATGCTACATGTATTTGTGGTAATAAATAAAATTAAAGTGCCTTTTTGATAATTGGCATCTAGAAAGTGAGTGATGTGTGTAAAAGAAAGAAAAATACCCATGAAATTACTGAATTTTTCAAATCAAATAATATACAAAATCGATAAATTTTTTCATGCATTGTTTTTATGGTGATAAGTATATATTGAACGCGCCCAACTTACTGCAGCCCATGATGTTGCACATCCGCACCATGTGAATTCTTGTAAATTAAAAAAAATGGCCATGTCCAAATTACATGCAGACTTTTGCAAAGAAATTAACACATGTAATTGTATAGTTGGCACAGTCAAATTTTGAACTATAGGCCTTTTATACTGTCCATGCCCCATATATTAAAATTTGATACTTCCGAAACATATTAATTCAAGAAGAAGAGAATAGAAATTTACATTGCATATAGTATGGATGAAATAAGAATGAATAATAATTAATAATAAAAAAATAAATAATAGTGAAATATAAAAGCATTTAAAATTTTGATGGACCTAATTCTCGAAGGTGCTCTGGAATAACTGTATAGGTCCTTCATAATACTAATCATACCTTAGGACAATCCAGTTTTTTTCGCATCAAGATTGCTGGTGCAGTTTATTTGCATAGATTTCACGGGTTCACCATTTTGCCAAACTGATGAAATTATTGCCCTTTTTTTTCGTTCTTTATTCATTAGCAAATAAGTAACTAATCCAATAACAATCATTCCGACTACTATCCATACGGTCCAATTAGTTGGTGGCTATTAACAATATTAGTTGTTTGCCTTTCTAAATTTTAATTTTCTTTTTTATTCTTTTATTCTTTCTGTATTTTAGTCATATTTGTTGGGTTTATATATCTCTCAGGGTTATTTTTAATTTTCTTTACTTTCTTCACCAACTGAACCCTAAAATCTTTTTTAATGGCTATGATTGCACAGAGAGGACAATGGTAGTGAGTGATATAACAAACAACATAATATTCTTGGAACAATTTATTGTGGTTTGCAAAATAATAGATTTTTTTGTCCAAAATTGCTAATAATATTTGGTTAATATCTATAGTATACCATATTAAAATTTTAAATGTGGTTAAATATAAAAAATTCAGGAAAAGAAATAGAAAATAGCTTACCCACCAGGTAATCTACCCAAGAATACATGTTCATGACTGTTTAATGTAAAAATATATTTACCTCCATTTTTAGGTTGGGTGTGTTGAAACTTATTTTACAGATAAGACCCTATATAATACAGTTCTCACTGCAAGCATTAAATATCTACATGAATGAATTGATTAAATTCACTGTTATTTCTGCCCAAAATGTACCAAATCACACAATGATAGTATTTTCACTTGCAGATACAAGGCAACAAGAGTTACTTGATCTTGCTAATGCAAATAGTACAGAATCATGAAGTCAAATCATTTGGAAGAAATAGTTATTGATTTATGTAAAAGACACAGTCAAGATGCAATTCTAATTGACAAATCAATCAAAAGAAAATCCAAACTTTTCAGTAGACATATAATGTTTTTTGCAAGATATATCTGCAATTTAAGATTATCAGACAATAGATGGAATCTCACTCACTCTGTAAAAATGGTAACTTTACTTGGAAATGATGTAAAGGCTAATTTAATTTTTGAATCTACCTTTTATGGAGTTGTCAATGAATCAAGTAGCATTCTAAAAATATCGGAATGAAAACTTTTTGAACAAATGCATCTGCATTCTCATTGTATATCAAATTCTTAATAAGAATGACACGATTGGAGGATATGAAGTAAAAAAATATATTTGAAATAGTAGCCGATATCCGAAATTGTTGGGGCTCTTCATCAAAGAGCCCAACTGTTTTATGTTCTATCCACATAAAGAATATAGAGAATCCATAATATCTATAGTTTTTGCTTTTAGTTTTTGAAAAAATGATCACGCAAAAATCATGTGAATGTCGTTTTGGACTCGCGGCGCACTAAACGATTATCGACTACTAGTTGGTCAAAATGTCTTTGGTCGATTATTTTAATCGATTATTTAGTTGATTATTTTTTTTTTTTTGATGCAGGTTCATCATTATTATTAACCTTTAATTTCCCAGATTCTGAAATATCATATTCATTTCCATTTGAACCTTTACATGAAACTGTGTGTTATTCATTTTTTTAAAGGTCTTCTGGAACCAATACTTGAATCATTGGAACTTGAAGCCAGTGAATTCTTGGACCTTGTATCATAACGTAAAATTATTGGCAGCAACACCAACACCATCATCATTGTCATCGTCATCATTGTCATCGTCATCATAGTATTGATGGTATTGATACTCTTTTTGAATTTGATTTTTTATTTACAATAATTATAATTATAATAATAATTAGTATTATTATTATAGTCGACTAAATAATCGACCAAAATAGTCGACCAAGATAGTAATAGTCGACTAATTAGTGTTGGTCGATTCCAACTTCTATAAACAATAAGAAAAACAATACATTTGATTTTTTAAATTTTATAATTATTGATTACTTTAAATCTCAATTCTTATTAACAATGCGTTGTTGATTAATTTGGAATTTAAAATTTTTTGATGAGTTAGGAATCAACAATATTTTTTTTGGAAAATTAATCAATAATAGCAAATCACACATTCTCTAATTTATATATTGGATCAATTGTTTGATCATGCAAATTTTCAATGTAATCAAAAGCTAAATTAATATATTGAATTGCATTTATAATAAAAAACAATGAAATGTAATATGTGGACATGCATAAGTAGGCGGCATAATATACAAAGAAGGCATTAGAAAGAATTTATTCAATAAATTGGCATTTCCCTCCTCGCATCTTTTTGCATTAATGATTATTATAAAGTTTTTTTTTTTTTTTTTGATTACTTTGATGCTAAAATCTCTTCAACTTGGAATAATGGATAAATTTTCTTATAAAATAACTCGAATTTCATCCCTCAAAAGAAATAAAATTCAAACGAGTCAAATCTAAAACTTTATAAATTTAAATTCCTTCGAATTCTCTTTTAAAAATAAAACAAGTCAAATAAAAAAAAATGCCTAACTATCAAGCTAAAAGAGACTCTGGTTTTTTCGAAAGTGAAGATTTCTTTGATATTAAATTCTCGGATTCTATTATTACTTCTACCACCACCACCATCTACACCACATCTACTACTGCAGCTACCTCTTCCGTCATTAATTCTTCCGTCACTAAGTCTTCCACTAATCAAACACCATTTTCATCATATTTCAGTCTTTATGAAATCAAATTGACCAAGAAACATTTCGATAAATTATCATCGTCACATTACTGGACTTACGAGCCACTCGAAAATATTTTACCATCCAAAAAAATCGCCAATACTAGTAATAACATCACTAAATCTAACATTCGTAACAATTCCAATTCTAATATCAAAATCTCCAAAAGCAATAATAAATCAACTACTACAACTCCAAAAATTGAAAAAGAAACAATTATTCCGTTTTCCAACTATCTTGGTTTAACGGGCCAACCACCTACTGAAAAATTCGATGTCGCCGATCATTACTGGACTAATTTACCACTTGAGGCAATCTTACCATCAAAATCAAAATACAAAAATACCAAAAATAAGAAAAATTCCTCTTTTACACCTTCATCTATAAACCTTAATTTATTCACCAAATACGAGCGTCTAATGAACAAAAATAAAAGATAAAAATATTTATTTGTATTAGTAGTTTCTTTTATTCCTCTTATTGTAAATTTTTATTGTAATATTTTTTTTCGATTAATGTAAATTCTTTCTTTTAAAATTTTTTTCTTTTTGTTATCTTAATTGTAATTAATTAATTAAATAGATCAATTTTCATTTCTTAATAAAAATATACAGTATATAAAACATTTTTGCGTTTGTCATGTGATGATATTGATATTGGTTGTTTCATTACTTTGTTTTTTTATATGTATATACAGTATATATGCAGTGGATATCATCTAGTACAAATTTAGAAACTATCTGCAGCAACAAACTTGATTGGACATTTCTAAATTTGTACTATATAGTCGATTTGCATTCAGTCACGACTAGAAAATTTTCTAGTCGACTGAGCTGCGACTAGATTTCAGTCGCGACTAGATTTCAGTCGTGACTAGATTTCAGTCATGACTACACGACTAGATTTCAATATTAATATTTTTACTGTAATTCGCGGTCTATAATAGAAGTGTGTGCATACTATACAAGTTATTTTATAGTAACAATAAAAATAATTTTTAATACTAATAAATGCAACAAACAACTTTTCCAAGGTTATCAAATTTATCCAGAAAATAATTAGGAATACTGTCATCATATATTCCTTCAGAACGGAAATTTAATTACAAATAAAAGAAATCGGTTAAATCCGTCAACAGTTAAAAATGTCATTTTTTTGAAAGAAAATTTACAAAAATATTTCAGAAGAATTGTAAATAAAATAAATTATTAATATTTATTAATTTAATAAAATTCTTTTGAAGAAAAAATTATTAGCATTTTGATTAAGCCATAATTGCATCTAATTGATGTTTGTATCAATATCGTGACTGAAATCTAGTCATGACTGAAACTAGTCGCGACTGAAACCTAGTCGTGACTGAAATCTAGTCGTGACTGAAATCTAGTCGTGACTGAGTTGCGACTAGAAAAAAATCCAGTCGACTAGTCACGACTTATGACCCTCCAGTCGACTTGCAACACTACGATGGCAGTAGTAATAATACCGGCAAGCTCAGCGAGCTTTAGACATGTTAATTTGACAAATAACCCATTTACGTTTTCCTCCATTATGGAAGTGAATTGAACGGGTAAATTAATCGAATCAAAAGTTCGAAAAATATGATTCATTATACCACATATTTTTTACTATTACTATTACTATTACTATGACACATAGTATATATAGTAATAGTTCCCGTTATAGTGACATTCGTTATAATGGAATTTCTTTAAAAAAACAAATTTACTAATATAAATTTACGTCTGTTATAATGGCACTCGTTATTTAACCCGTTATAATGACATAATTTGTCAAAAAAAAATTTTTTAATTATAGAATTTATCTCGTAGTATGACACTCGTTATAATGACACCCATTTACGTTTTCCTCCATTATGGAAGTGAATTGAACGGGTAAATTAATCGAATCAAAAGTTCGAAAAATATGATTCATTATACCACATATTTTTTACTATTACTATTACTATTACTATGACACATAGTATATATAGTAATAGTTCCCGTTATAGTGACATTCGTTATAATGGAATTTCTTTAAAAAAACAAATTTACTAATATAAATTTACGTCTGTTATAATGGCACTCGTTATTTAACCCGTTATAATGACATAATTTGTCAAAAAAAAATTTTTTAATTATAGAATTTATCTCGTAGTATGACACTCGTTATAATGACATGTCAGTACATCATTTTTGAAAAATCATGATTAAGTAATCAATAAAATATTGATTAGTTAAAAGCGAAACCATTATTAATTCTTGGAAAAAAGTTGATAATTTAGATGATTATATTAATTATGAAAATAGTGAGGTTAATGCTGAATTAGAGTTGCAAAATATAATGAATGAATATTATAAAGGATCAATAACAATAGAAGACTATATTAATTGTGATAATACTTACGAAATTGAATCAATGCCTGGATTAGAAGAAATTATTGCTGTTGGTTTAAATAAAGAAGAAGAGGAAGAAGCAAGTTTGTCGTCTGTAATCAAATACCAAATGCTGCAACATACTCGCAACTTTACATATTTCATAAAAACTATGCATAGTGTTGTAACATAATCACGATGCAGTTAGCCAATTTTTTATTTATATTGTCCCATAAAACATTTGATACGGTCGGGCATCTTTAAAAAATGACAAACACGTAGTTTAGTATAATATCCATTACCAAGATGTTACCACGTCTAAAATATTCCAGATATTAATATCACTATATTTTGGACCAAGTTTTTTTTTGTTATCAGTATCAAAATTCATCTTTAATTATTATAAGAAAAATATGAAAAATAAATGGTTTTAAACATACTTGTGGGTGAAAAGGAATTGAAAAATCGTGATCTACCTTTTATTTGTTAGAAACAAATATTACAACATTGCGATTAGTTGCAACACCAGTAATACCGTAATTTACATTACGGGTGCCAACTTTAGGAAGAAGAGGAGAAAAATTTTATGCATTAAAAAGTTGTGTAAATCTTCTTACTTGTATATAACAAGAACAAGAACCAAAGTTTATAGTGGCGGATTACTAAGAATTAAAAAAAAAAAAATAATAAATCAGAATTTTATAGAAGCTAAACAAATTAGTTTGGATTTTTATTTTCAAAAATAATTAATGATTCTAACATGAATTTCCGTTATAATGACAATTTCGTTATTATTGTTGTTATTATTATGCTGACATTTTTTGCTTGCACGGAGTGACATTATAACAGGAGTGCTTTGTAACATGTGTTTTTCCAAAGCAACAAATAATCAGACAATGTTAATATAATATATTATGATTCAAGTACTAAGTAAATGATCACGCATATCTTTAAGTTTATTATTACGTGAAACTTCTTTTAAACCGTCCAATTTATCGCTTAATTCATTGTCTTCGATACGTGCTACTCCTTCCTCAAATCTTATTCATTCTGATTATTCTGTAGCTGTAATGTCATTATCGCCATTTCCATATTTACAGAATTATTATCAAAATTTTGACTTTCATTCAGAAATGCTTACAATTATTCAAACATTTATTGACTTGTTTTTTATTAACAAAGCTTTTTTTGTAACTCCTTTGATCTGAGTTTTAATACAAAGTAATACAGACAGCACATGTATCCCATTGATTCTGCTTTCCCAACCCTAACGCAGTAATCTATTTTGTTAGGCGATAACCTAATCCTTGAATTTCATTGGTTGATTTTATACTTCTCACTTTAGTTGTTGATTGTTTATCATGTGACCCGCACATCAATTTTTTAAAGTATTCAAATCAAACGAATATTTTGCGATTAATTTGATTCTTCGAATCGAATTAATAATTCGAGTTTGAATATCATATCTACCCAGGAAATATTACTTAAAAATTCCTAATACAGTCAGAACTCGATAAGACGTGACTCGATAAAACGAATTTTTGTTATAACGAAGTTTTTCTAGTTCCCCCTAATTAATAAAACCAACTCGATAAGACGAATATTCCTATTGTTCACTTAAATGTTTAAGACGGTATTAAATATAACTCGATAAGACGAATAATACGGTTTATCGAAGGAAACTTTGCTTTATTTTATAAACGATTTGCAGTAGTACATATTGTTCTTCAATGTAGCATAAACGAATATGTAAATTTTGATGTATGTATAACTCTTTAAACCGATTTTTTTTTAAAAAAATACATTAACTTCGTTTTATCGAAGACCACTCAATAAAACAAATGTTGGATAAAACGATGTTTTGAGCCCAAAACAAGCACACCAATTTAACGAGTTCCGACTGTACTTGATGACTGACTTATCGAGTTGATCGGTCATCATTTTAATTTCATTAACAAGCTCACTATTAATAATTGATTATTCAAATGGCAATAGTGTGATTGATGATTTAAAATCAGATTGTAATTTAAAAATGGTTTATTTCAAATATGAAGTTATAGGTTTGAGATTTTATTATCATTCATTTTATTAGAATACTGTTTGTGACGTTGACTAAATTTGCACTTTCTATCGTTCCAAAACTATACCGTTTTGCACTTTATTTCTTAGTTGGATTGACAAAAAAAATTCAGGCTTGTTAAAAACAAACCAATCGTCATTACCTGTATAATTTGCATACTTGTGATTGTGATGATGATGATAGTAGTGATAAAGCGACTGTTAATGATGATTCTCAAAATTTACTATCATTAGTGTTAAACAGATTCGATAAATAATCTAATATTTAAACTCATAATACGGCAAGGCAACATAATTATTTGTTGTTTGTTTTTTAACCATCAAGTATGATTTTCAACATATGATGATGATCTCTTTTGACGAATTTGGGCATTTTTTTTATAAAAATAGCAATATTAATTTGTTGGAAAAATAAAAACTTGTCAATTCTAGCTCGCGTAAATTAAAACCATCTATCTATGGTTCAATAAGAATGTTACACGCTAAACTTTTGTTTCCCCAAATTTGTCCTCAATGACAGATTCTTATTTCTTTGCCGGCAATCTTTTCTTTATTTGGAAAGAATGGGATGTTTTCACAAATATTTAAAGATTAATTTTTTATTTCATAATCTTTTTTTTAACCAAATAAAATACTTACTATTGGTTTCAGAATTCAAAATAATTAAAAATGCAAATTCGTCCCGAAATATCAGAAAATAGTAGTAAGTAAAATCTTTTTGAAAGTAATTTCTTGCCTATAGCAATACAAATTAACGCGTTAAATCGGGGTTTTTACAAAACCAGGTAACTCTACCAATTCTCCAGTCTCGCCTGGACCAACCATTTCTTCTAACGTGTCTAATGATGATTCCTCAAGAGCTATCGGCTCTTCATCTGATCAATACAATGATTCGTCTACTTCTTCCCAGACAACAGATGGTCATGATGTTAATAGTAGTGCTACGAATGTGAGTTTTGGCACGTTTGATGATTTTATTTACTCCATTGAAACAAATAATCAATCTTCCGTCGAAGAAAATGCTGGTTTAAAAGGCCTTAACGACAATATGGACAAAAATTTTTTTGACAAAGGCAAGACAAAATTAGATCAATCAAAAACATTCTTTGATCACGATAACAATTTTCCTACATTTTATAATTCGAAAATCTCCGAGACAGAAGATTTTAATGATTCGTTTGAACCTAATCAACAAAAAGACCATTTATTGTCATCTGTCGAAGAAAATGCAATTCCAAAAAATCTTGGTGCAAATATCAATAAAAATTTATCTGATAAAGATGAAAATTTGTCTTCCCTTGGCGATTCAAAAGTCCCTGAACACAATGATTCAGAAAGTTCGGATGATTTGTCTAATAACGAGTCTAAAAATAAAAATAAAACATTAGATGACCTCAAAAAAACCAAGGAAGATATTTTAAAGATAATCTCCAAACGTGAAAATTCCTATAATAATCCAAATGATAATATTAGAAGTGGACAAAATCTTTTGGATTATATTCCGGGATTATATCTTTTGTTAGATTTAAAAAAAGATGAAGGATCAAATGGTCTCGGTATGTGTCAACATTAGTTAATCATGTGATTTGTCAATATCATGTGAGACTTTCGAGTTTATTGATCGACTTTCTTTTTTTAGTTAACAAAATAATTATATCAAAGGAATCATTGGAAAAGTTTTGTAATGACTTGGCTCCTAGTAGCTTTAAATCTGCATCAGATATTAAATATACAGAACTAAATAGAGTATCATTCCATCTTGTTGGGTGTTATGGGAACTATGAATTGATTGCAAAGCTGTTATTAATTAAAAAAACTATTAACCGAAAAATGTAAATTGAATTATTGTTTCTTTTAACCATGAATCCTTTAATTGTTGACAACTAACATACATATAAATTTTAGGTATAAATTGCTTGTATCTTCAAATAAAACTGGGAGCCCCTCTCTACATTCAGGAATTTATTTGTTGATTGTGAATGTTAATTTAGGTCTAGTAATTCATTGGCCTGAACCTGGTTGTTATGAAGATAATGCAACTGATCAACTAAAAAAAAATATGGTTAACTTTCATAGGTAAATAAAATTTATTTAAAAATTTTTATTCACCTATCATATTATAATTAATGACTAAAAAATTATATTTATTATAGGTATCTCACAAAATTGACTGATCACCAGATATGTTTAATGAGTAAAAATGATTTAAAATCTTTTGAATGGGAAATAGGAAATGAAAGGGATGACGACTATGATGATGACAATAGTGATGATGATGTTGACAATGAAAATAATGATGAGGATGATGATGATGATGATGATGATGATGATGATGATGCATGCTATGAATTTGAAGTCAAAGAAAGCCAAGAAGAAAAAGAAGACTTCCAGTTACACAAGGGCTTTAAGGTTAGAAGATTTCTTTATATTTATAATTTATTAATTACATTTACTTACTCCTTGTATTATTATAATGTTACGAAAATGTTAGATTCAACTACCAAATTCTATTCAACCTGACCTTGAAATTATTCATCATAATAAGACTTTATTGCAACCTATTGGTATTATCATTATTCTGTTTTACCACTTGAATACTTTCAATTCCATTAACTTAAAAAAATTTTAAAAATAGTTGTTGAGTCTGTATCACATCAAGCATTCATCACTCAAAGTATTATAAAATCAACCCCAAATATGCAAAGACATTCAAAGTTTTTTTCAAAATATGCTAATAATAAATCATCATTTAAAGATCTTATTAAAGACCATTCCCTCAAAATAGAAGATTCTATAGACATGAAATCACTAAAAATATTTATTGAAGTTTGTCTTGATGAGGAAAATGATTTATTAAAATCATATGATGATTCATTGAAAGCTATAAACTCAACATTTAATAAAGAAAAACAAAATAAAAACGAAGAAATTAAAGGGCATGCAGAAATCATAACAAACATGGCCTGGATGAGATTAAAAGAATCTTACAGGTATAATGACATTTTAAATCAATTAATTATACCATTGAATAATTTTGACCTTTTATTACTTTTTAACAGTAAATTTGAAGTTATTATTAATGATGATAATACAGTGCCCAAATTTAATGATTCAAGTAAGTTGCAATCTTCTTAAATAATAAATATAACTAGATCCTATTTAACAGCTATATACTTATTAATTGTAAATAGAAATCAAAGAAGTTTATGAAAAATACCCAGCTATAAATCAAAAAATAGAAAAGGCTGTTGTAATAAACTCAAAATTGTGGAAAACTTGGAAAAAGAGATTCCTATTCTGTTCATTTATAACTATGGAGATATTTAATATGCCAAAAAATGATAATTTAGAGTTGGGCAGCAATTCAAATTTCAATAATGATCAAGATTCGAATGATATTCCCGATTCAAATGAAAAGTTGGAAACAAATGACAACTCTAACAAAAAAGATAATTCTGATTCAAATGAATGTAAAAAAATAATTTCAGAATTTTTTTTAAAAATGTTACTTGATGAAGAAAAAGATTATAGTAAATTAACAAAAAAATACACAGACATTTCACAGGAGAAAAATTTTCTTTCAACTGTTCAATCATTTATTAGTAATATTGGTAGTATGTTTAAGAGATCTAGTTCTAATGAAGATGATTCTCACACTATTCAACCCGTTGTCATTGAATCTCATGTTATTGAAAGGAATATTCAAAAAGCAACCCAAATGGCAAATGAAATTTCTGACTCTAAATTTGTTAAACAACTTAATAATTCTGAGTTATTTAACATGACCCAAGAAACAGGGGATAGAGTTATTAGCATATTTTTTGGAGAATACCAAAATTGGAGGAATGTACAATGTTCTAGTAATATTAAAGATATTATACCAAAATATGCAGATATTAAGGATCAATATGAAGAAAATCTAATGAAAGAAAGTTTACAGGACACTAAAAAAATCGAAGAGCATGAATTTAAAAGAATTTGTTCAATACTTGAAGAAAAATTTTCAAAAGGGTAATTAAAATATAATTTAAAATGATTTATTTGTATTATAAATAATCTTTTAATTATTAATTTTTAATTTTAAATTGACAGCACAACTTTTAAATTATTAAAAATAGAAGGTAATTCTAATTTAAATATCTATTTTCTAAAACTCTGCATGAATCAAGTGCTTTAATATTTTCTTGTCTGTTAACATAATTGGCTTGTTAATTAGCACGATACACTCATAGCTTAACATTTACTTATGAAATTGAGTCAATACAACCTGATCAACTAAATATCACATTATATGAAACACGTTTAGAAGAGTCTGAAAACTCAAATATTCAAAAATATGAGCTACATGTTCCAAAACTTCATCTTGACAATGATAAAAATTCACATGCATCCTTCAAAATAGATCCAGAAAGATATGAACTCAGGTAATCAATTTTTCAATATTCTTGATATTAATCAAAGAATTAAATTAATAATGCAATATTTTTTAGAAAAATATCTCAATTTGAAAATGGAAAGTTCCTAATAATACTTCGGAATAAAAAATCAAATCAAATAGAAATTTTTTTTGAAAATTCTAATCGCTTAAAATCAGCTTTTCAATTATCAAATTTAAAACCACTAAAAACATTAAATCCTGATGGTGATTGTCTTTTTGCTATAAATGAACCCAAAGGTTTAATTGGAATTTATGTTGCTGAAAAAGGAGTGGTAAATTGATTTATTTATTTATTTTTGTATTTATCCATTATAATGAATAATTGTAAGTAATATATATAACTTATTATTTTTCACAAACCAAAAAACTTTAGCTAAATGTTTATGCATTTGATGAAAATCAAGCCAGTCTTTATAGTCGCAACCCCAATATTCAAATTCTACAATATTATAATAATTCAGCACCAGATATTAAACACTTTTTCTTCATAAAAACTACTGAAGAATTATGTTTTGTAGAAACTAATGGTAAAACAAAAATTTATAACCTTGTGACTGGTCAATTTCATCCTGCAACACTACAATTTCCTCCAGATTCTATAAACATGTCAAGCACACCTGATGGTTCTTGTATTGTAGTATTTGTGAAAGAAAAATCAACAGCATCTAATAATGATGAAAATGGCACAGGTGAAAAAAATGACAAAGATGACAAAGATGATGAAGATGATGAAGATGATGAAGATGACGAAGAAGATGAAGATGATGAAGATGATGAAGAAGATGATGACAAAAGAAATGATGACAAAGAATATAATGACAAAAAATATGATGATGGCAAAGAAGAAGATGATAAAAAAGATGAGTTATATGATGATGAATGTTTGGAAAAACAAAAGGATTCAAAGAATACTCCAAGTGATGTATTTAAAGCCTATGTTTATTTTTGTTCTAACATGGGAAACACTGCTAATAAAGGTAAATTGAGCTAATTTATTTTGAATGGGTTTTTATTAATTATTTTCATTTAACATATTAAAAATTTTTTTAATTCAAATAAAGTTGTTGAACTACCCCCAAATATGAATTCAATAGAATTACTTCAATTTTCATCTATAAATAATCGCCAAATACATCTTACAACAATTGATATAAAAAATAATTTATTTCTTTCATTAGTTACTAAGATTACACTTGAAAAAACCCAGTACAGATTTCAACAGTGTAATCAAGGAAAGCTAGTTGGTCAAGTTAAATTGCTGAGAATCTTCACTGATTCTAACAATAATAATTATTCAAGTTTAAAAGGAAAAAACACTAGTTTTAAACATGCAGTGCATAAAGGAGAGTACATTGTTATTAAAAAAGAAAAATTAAGTGTTGTTGATGTAATTTCAAACACTGAATTGAAGGTTGCAGGTGTATATCAGACCTTATCACTTGATGATGATACATGGATTGACTTTCAAATTGAACCAAAGATAAAACTTAATGGTTTTATAGATGCATATAAATTAATGTTTGAAAAGTATCCAGTTGAGAGTTGCATAGATCCTGAACAAAATCGGCCACTTAATTTGAAAATTGTCCTTGATATAAATGATGATTGTAAAGATGAAAATTATGATAGAAAGTTTGAAAAATATGTTGTTAGCATGTTCAATGAATTAAAGAAGAAAACAAAAAAACCTGCATCTATTTTAAAGCATTTTAAAACTACTGTTACAACATTTTCAGAACTAGACATTGAAGAAAATGATTTTATATCAAAACATTCAAATAAATATCAACTAGGAGATTTTGTAATTCAACTTTCATGTTTAATACCCATTCAGATTGCAGTTGCTAAAAATAATCAATTTCAACCACTTCGGGATGGTTTATCTTCAAATGAGCATGATGTAGATTTTGATGTTGAATATGGATGTCGCTTTGATGGTATTGCAGAAAGTATTTCTCTTGGATGGTATGAAGGTATATTTAAACATTTTGGTAATAGACAAGTTAAAGTTGTTTCAAGTATGGGTGAGCAATCATGTGGAAAATCATATATGTTGAATCACCTTGTTGGAACAACATTTGATGGTTCTGCAATGAGATGCACTGAAGGAGTGTGGATGTCTTTAGTTATAACAAAAAAAAATATTTATGTTGCACTTGATTTTGAAGGTTTAAAATCTTTGGAAAGAACACCACAAGAAGACTTATTTTTAACTTTGTTTAACACAATGGTTTCAAATTTGATACTTTTTAAAAACCAATTTGCTGTTAGTAGAGACATGTCAGAAATGTTTCAAAGATTTCAAGATGGTGCAACTTTTTTTAAATCTGACTCAAATGTTTTTCAAGCAAAACTTTGCATCATAATTAAAGATGTTCATGAAAATGATCGAAAAGGAATTGTTGATGAGTTTCATCTCAAGTTTGAAGATTTGGTTAAAAAACAAGGAGAAGATAATTTTATTACTAGAATGTATAAAAGTGGATTAACTATTTTTCCATGGCCATTATTTAATGATCCTGCTTGGTTCAAAACTTTGAAAACTGTTAAAAAAAAATTAGATAAACAGAAAGCAAAATATGAAAATGCACGAACTTTTTTACAAAACACTAAAGTCATTATGGCTAAATTAAAGATTTGTGATTGGGGATCTTTGGATGAAAACCTTGTTCAAATGCGTTTATCAATTTTAAAAAGAATACTTCCAATAGCTATATCTTATGGCTTAGAGCAAAAGGAGCAAGAAATTAAGCCCTTAATAAATCACAATACAGGAGAGAAAATAGATGATCAACCTCAATTAAATCATGACACTGGGGAGAAAACAGATGGCCAAACTCATTTATCTAAATTTGCAGAAACCTTCAATACACAAAATGAACTATTTCCAGATTCAGATGTTTTACTCTTTGAAGAAAATGCTGATTTTGTTGATTTTTCATATGATCTAAGAAATCAATTTGAAGATAAAATTCAAGAAAGGAAAAAGTCTGAAAAAGATTCAGAATGGTTTAGTAAATTAGAAATGTTTTTCAATTTTATTATTGAACGAAGAGTATATCGTGTTGAGCAATGGTTTTTACAAAATATTAACAAATTTCCACAAGACAATAGTGAAGTTGTTATTGGAAAATATGCTCTTGAAAAAGAAATCAACAATCTTAGGCTTTTTTGGACATTATGTGGGCTTTCTTGTCAGGATTGTGGATTACGCTGCCTTAAAAATCATGGTCATACTGACAATCATGACTGCAAGACTAATCATGAATGCCATTTCTCATGTCAATTTGTAGAGGCACATAGTTCTTTTATTCCAACTTGTAGTTATAAAGCAGGACATGATGGGAAACATGCATGTAATAAAACCAGTCATTTATGTGGAAAACCTTGTAAACTTAGTGATAAACGTAATTGTCAAAAAGTATGTTCAAAAGATATTGGACATGAAGATGATGAACACATGTGTCAGTCAGATCGTCATTATTGTGGAGAGTCATGCTCACTCTTTACATCAATCAATAAAGGTGATAAAGGTGATTATGAATGTCCAAACAAATGCATTATGCCATGTGAGCTTGAGCATGATCAACATCGTTGTGAAAATGAGACATGTCCAATTGAATGCCCAATTTCAGATTGTCGGAATAGATGCCAGAGTAATAATCATTTTCATGCTTACAGTGAATTTACAGTTAATCATTTTTGTGGTAATGATCATCAATGTCTTGAGGAATGTGAAGAGCCAGGTATTTGTAAAATTTCAACTGAACCCAAAAAAGAAGAAGCAACTTATAAAGGGTTGATCAAAGAAACTTCAATTAGCTTTTTTAAATATATTCAACAAAGTGAAAGGATGAGATGTAATAAAAGAATACCACCAAACTCCTTCAAGCATGAAGGAACACATTCACATGATGAAAATGGAGTTCATTTTTGTGATAAAAAATGTCAATTTTGTGAATATTATTGCAACTTACCTCATGGACATATACAAACTTTACATGATACTCGCCATGGAAATATGGTACAGACTGAATTTACTGCAGAAAATGATGAATTTGAGTATAAGGGACATAAATTACAAATTGGAGATCAAGGTTCTTTTGTTCTTTGTAATTTTTATTGTAAAGAATTAGGTCGCCATAGACATATTGATTATTGTCAAAATGTGGAGGCATGTAAAAATGGACAACAAGGGCATGAAGTAATACATTTAGATGGTATTTATTCTTTCCATTTTGTTTAATGAGAATTCTTATAAAAAAATTTTTAAAAATATATATTAATTATTAAAATGATCAGCACCCATCAAGCCCAATCCTGATGATAAAAAAGATTTTGTAACTCATAAATTATTTTGGGGAAGAACTGGCTTTAAAGATCCATATTCAACACAAGAACAAGTAGAATTTGCAAAATGTGATCATGAATGTCCAGATGAAGCTCACAATAAGCAACAAAGTTCTAATAGTGCAACTCCCACAAAATCTTATTGTGAATTGGAAATTTTCCATAAACCTTTAAATCCATCATCTAGTACATCAACTGGTATTGGTTACATTTCACTGGATGGTCATCAGTTCAGCTGTGATAATCCAAATAAAAGAGAAGCAGCATTTCATATTATATTTGCACTTGATCGATCAGGTTCAATGGGATTTAATGATAGAAAACCTTTAGAAAACATTCGTTCAAACATCCGTCAAAAAATTGCACAAAAACACAATAATAGGCTAGGCGCAGTATACTCAGCAGTAATTATTTAATTTTGTGTTATTGTTTTAACAAATTTAACTTTTTTCTAACTAATTATCAATTAAGGTTTATTCATTTATGGAAACACGCCTTACATCTCAAAGGAATCTAACTCAGGGTGCCATTAATAAAGACACTATTTCTTTAATCTTGTTCAACAGTAGTACTATTGTACCAATTGAAAATCAACCATTAAGTGATGCAGACAAATTTTTAGGTACTATGGTTCAGCATAATGCAAGTGGTGGAACTAACTTTGACTTGGCGATACAGAAAGCAGGGTTCCTAGTTGATAAATATTATGATCCAACAAAGTAATTTAATTTCATATCCATTGATTGATTTAAAATTGGTTTTAATATATATAATATAACTAACTTGTATTTTAAATATTTCAAGGACAAATATTATTATTTTTTTGTCAGATGGTAAATGTGGATCACCAGATGCTCGATTAGAAAATATTTGTAGAGTCAATCAACAAAGAGGGTGTGTAATTTTATTTATATTGTTTATGTATAAATAATAAATAAAATAATTATAATAATTTTAAAAATTTTTTTCACTAATTTAATAGGTCACCGTTATATCTTTATACAGTTTTATTTAGCAGTGATTCTTCTAGCCCATCATTAGTAAAGATGGCTGATATCGCACAAAGTCATCTTCCAACTAATTCTTCATCCCAATCTTTAAAATGTCAATTCACTCGAGCTATTGATGAAATAGCTTTGGCTAATTATTTTACTGTTGTTGCAGAAAGTTTAAGAGCACATAAACCTTCTTTAATGAAAAAGTTGTAAAGTAGAAAACAATATATATGTGATAAGGATTAATATAGCAACTTCGTTTTTTTTTGATCTTTTAAAAACACAAATTGATTAATAAAAAATAAATTTATCCTGAAAGGATTAGTTCTAAAATGACGTAGCTTTATTCACCTAAAGCAGGCGTAAGGTTGTAAATATACATTAATTTACCACCTGACTGGTAATAAAAGCTGCCTTCAACGATTTAAATAAAAATTCTTTGTAGAGTGAGCATGCCAATTTTTATGGGACTATGGACATTGGTAACAGGTCATAATCTCAGTGATATGAAGTGTTAAACAACGCCATCACCGCCATCATTATTGTGTGATTGTAATGAATTTCTCTCATTCTCTCGCTTGTTTTATTTGGTTTTATTCATTCACATATGATAATTGATCATATAATCTTTATATTTTTTTTCTTGGTAGTTCATTGATGTCCTTGACTTATTATCCTCTTTGCAATATTCGTTATACTTGTAATTATAATTAGTGATGTGAGCCGGTTAAGATTATAAAAGAATTTCTTAACATTTATTTTTATATCTGGGATTTTAGTGCAGAATAAAACATTTAGTTGATATGCGTTCCCATTATTTAGAATGATAAAAGAAAAAAACACACATTTGCTCAAAAAAAAAAAAAATTTATACAATAATAAAAGATAGTAATAAAGAATGCAATATTCGAATTATTCGTAATACTAATACTAATACTAATATTAATATTAATATTAATTCGAATTCGAATTCGAATTATTCGAATTATTATTCGCATTATTCGTTTTATTTGTTTTATAAACTTTCAATGTAATTCGAATACATAATTCATAATTAACCATTAAAGGCGGCGATTTAGGATGTAAACTCGATAAGTCGGCCAAAATTTTCACCCCATTTTCTTAATATTTAAGTAATTTAATTCGATAAGTTGGTTCACTCGACAAGCCGGTCATATGAACTCACCCCCACATGACCGACTTATCGAGTTTACATATGTATCTATTATTTGGTTGCGATTATACTTATATCTAACACCCCCAATTAGTAAAGAATTTAAAGCATCTTTATCTGATATCATATTGTTAATCATTGCTGAAATCATGATTCATTTTTAATTTTTTTCATTCTTTCCACATTCAATAATGATTTGTCAATGATTGTTGAAATGTATGACGGATTCAAACGCACACAAAAAAAAAAATCATTGGCAAATAATTTAATATATATAAAGGCTCTCAGAGATTTTATACAATATTATGATGATGTTATCACAAGTGATGTTTTTTTATTTTCCTTATCATCATCATTAACAAGTTTGTATTCTTGATAAGGTAATGGCGATGATGTTAATGATGGTGGTGTATGGTGTGTATATAATGACGTCTCATCATTTATTCTAAAAAATATATTTTAGAGAACAATTAATATAAAAAATTCAATCGATTATTTTAAACGATCTTTATATAGGTTTTGTAGATTTTAGCAGATTATGAAAGGGCAAGTTCAATACTTTTTATTTCGATTATTATTTAAAAAAAATATATATTTTCAAAAAGCAGCAAAGTATCACGTTAACTTGTTCGCCACACATATTATATACAGTGCAGGACACCTAATCCCGCAACTTACTGCGCCACGACGACGAATTTTGGGAAAAAATTTCCAATCA
>CAUDNR010003458.1:748-14558 GCA_958430865.1 Entrophospora sp. SA101
CGGAATGTCAGACAAGAAGTCATAACATAAGACATCAAAAGACCACAAGTGTCCTTCAATAATTTATACACATCTGATTAGATAGAATTAGTGTAGTGGATAGATGTAATGATAATATATTTAAATATTATTTGTCATAATCATCATCTTCTTCCTTTGATTTAGAGGAATGGATTGGCCAATCAAAATCTACTACTATTTTAAATATGCTGTAATGGATTCTCACAGTTCATAATGACTTGGAAATACACCCATATGGCAATCCTCATAGTCAATCCCAAATGAATTTATAAATTCTGGTTGGAATACCACTTTGACACGACCTGATGAATTGTTGAATAGTTGGACTTGTCAAAGTTGATTCAAATTTGGGTCATTAGCATCATCTACCATATTATGTGTCACTATTGGTGAAAGTATACTACGACTGAGAGCAATTACATGTCGTCTCAAAAGTACCTTTTCTCCATTTGGTTAGCAACTCTTTTTGATCATTTAATGTATCATTAATATGACCTCTATAAATATTAATATCAATATTAATATTAATGTATGAAAAATGTAATATTAATAGTGGTAATTAATATATGCTTACTCTGAAGATCTAGCTGCCTTTTCAATGTTCTTTGACCGATTTTTCAGTGATGTCTTTTACAATTTCAAAAATTCAACTGCGATTGAATGAGTTGCAGCAGGCATAATTATAAGTCATTGGTGAATTACATACATGCTCTCAAAAGAGAATCAAGACCTATAATAAATATTTTTTTTAATATGTCGTTAAAAAACCTTTTATTATTATAATTAAAATTCGAGACTTACGAGCTAATGATCCAATGAACATATCTACAACTTTATTTCTATGTTCATAACGATCAGCAGTGAAAAAAAGTAAAGTGTGTCAAAATCACAATGGCAATGAAAATGTCCTTTAACAAAATCACATATTTTTTCTTTATTCATTGCATATAAATTTTGAAATTCATGCATAGCAGAGAATTTAAACCATTTGGAAGAGCTCCGTCTATTATAAAATGAAATAATTAAAGATTATATTTTTTATTTTTATTTCATTATTCAGAATCATCATGATGGTGGTCATTATAATTACCTGGTTTTCATTTTAATAAAAGTTCGGCTTCATAAGCAGTGATCTGACTGACAGTGATGAAAACATTGGCACAATGGAATGCGGCGCATTCAATACAATAACGGTGATATATTCCACGTTTTCCTGCTTCTTCTTCATCCACTTGAAAATTTGAATATTATTATAGAGCCAGCACATAAGTAACCTAATAAGGTTGCACGTATGGTAAAAATTGTTGTTAAATCGGTTCTTCGTTTACGAAATAAGGCTATGGCAACTCCTGGTAGCCATTCATGAAAGTGTGCGATGATAGCTTTGGATCTTTCGCGTACTACAAACTATGTATATGATATATAAATAAATATATGATATATGAATGCATTATATTGATTGAACTGGAACTTACATCGTTTATAAACCAACCAACCAGGTAACCAAATAGAATTGCATCGTTGGTTTCTTGATCATTTGGTGCACCAAATTGATTTCTATAAAATTGGGAGAAGGAATTCCATAAATCAGCCATCCATGAATCAAGTCTATCCCTAACAGGATTTATATCCAAAAATAATATGTGAGGAGCACCTTCGATCCAACATCCATTTAACGTTTTGTCTTGACATTTCATCAAGCATTTCTTTGAAATAAGTTACAGGTCCTGGTTCTACTTTGGTAGCAGCATATTTTTGTACCAATGGACCAATCAATCGCCATATTCATAAGCTGTAACTGGTACTTTTGTCTTTAAAATTGTGTAGAGATCACCGACTTTTTGGTTGTTTTATTTGATGTTTGAAAGTTGAATTAATTAATAAAATTAATAAAATTTTATATTTGTTGTACAAAGAATTGGGACACATCCTAATATGTTAATTAGACAAAAAACACAAAAGAAATTCTGGTCTGAGAATCAGAAGATCCTAGCTTATCACATGTACAAATTTCAAAGCACGTCATTCTTTCTATCATCAAAAATCTTGCTATAAACTGATATAAATTTGTTATGTACATTTTTGTGTAATGGGTGGGTGTCCCATTCTTCTGTCCATGTATGCGTATGTATGTGAACGCGTATAAATTTTCTAATTGTTTGTTATTCAATTATTTTATTTTATTTATATACCTTTATTTGTACAATTTCAAATAATATAGGTTTTATCAATATTATATTTTAGTTTAATTAAGCAATAAAATGTGTGCTTTACGTGTGTTAGAGGTGTTAGAATTTAATAAAGATGAAATTTTTTATTTTTTGACATTTGATGAATCCTTGAAATCATGTGAAAATTCAACCATTAGATATTGTCTAAAAAAAAAAAGATATTGTCTTAATTCTTTGCTCAGGCGAGATAGGTGTTATCATCAATAGCAAGGTTATAGTAATATATCTCCCCCATGTATACTATTTGTTCTACATATTCTTTGTGGAGGATATATCAAAAATGAGGAAGCTCGCTGGATATTTTATGAAGATAATCAATTCATTATTGAGAACAAGAACCGAAGGAACAAATAATATCGAACTTAAGGAAGAAAAGGAAAGATTATCAACAATCAATCAACAAATTGTTGAATGAGGAACAAAAAAGATCGATTTAAAAGATCCAGAAACTAGAAGAAGAAATTGTTGGAAAAATGCCAGAAGAAAAGATCATGCACAATTAACGGAAGCCAATGAAATGAAGAATGGCAAGAGAGAAGGAAAAAAGAAAGTCCTTAGCAAGGAAACAAAGACAAGAAAATAACTGGTTCAGGTGTTCAAGCTGTGAAGCAAGCGGCCATAAATTTAAAGATTGCCCAAAAATACAATGTGGAGAATGTAAAATACACTGTCCAAAAAGAATATGCGATAAATGTCAGGAAGAGGGACACGTAAAATATTATTTATTAAGTAAAAATAAACCATTTATTAAGTAAAAATAAACCATTTATTTTTGAAATAACAGGCGCGATTTTATTACGAACTTTACGCCAATTCGAGTTTTTATATCACTTCAATAATGATTTTCATTGGGCGAATTATTTAAATTTAATATTAAAGTTTTTTGTTCAATCTTTAAAAATGTGTATAAGCTCAACAAACTTATTGCTTAGTAGAAAGAGTTTTTAATAAAATCCGCAGATATTAACATTAATATTTTAGATAGGCGCCATTCGACGTGTAATGTAATTAATTCATGAGAGGCTCCCCCTCCCCTACAAAGCGTAAAGGGCTATTTTTTTTAAAAACATTTTTCCCCTGCTAGTTTTTGAGAAATATACGTTATTAATTTTCATTTGTTTTTAATTTTTTTTTTTTCCATAAAAAAATTATTTATTAATTATTATAAATTATTATTAAAAAAAATGTTTTTTTACAGTAAAGTATGCGAAAAATATATACAAGAAAATTTCATTTAAAAAAAAAAAGCATATTATATTATAAAGTGGGAAAATTTTTTCATAGATAAATGAAATCATAGGTAGATGATGATGCAAATGAATAATAATAAATTGGAAATAAACACATTAAACATTAAAACATTAATTTATGTATATATATATATATATATATATATATTTTATATTACTTCTTTACCTGCTTATAATTAATTCACTATTATAATTGTTTCTATCATCACTTGTAAATAATTCTAATACGATTGGAACTATAAAAATATGAATAAATTATTGAGAATTTGTTACATCATTTAATTTTGTAAAAGCAACCGTTTTGAGTTTATATAAACTCAAAACGGCTTAAATTAGACTATAATAGACTCAGGTGTGACGTGAGTTTCGCGTTTGCCTTGTCAAAGATGAGACGTTTATAGTCTACTTATCGGATGATGTGTGATTTGCATTTGCCTCGTCAAAGATGAGACGTTTATAGTCTACTTATCGGATGACGTGTGATTTGCATTTGCCTCGTCAAACATATTTCATACGTCATTTGATATCACATGTTAACTTAGCGATCTTGACCGTTTTCCATTGCAAAAAAATAGCCGAGGTAGGTTATGCTACCGGGCTATGCTATATACACGCTATCCGGTTATGCTATCGATTAATGCTACCAACATTTATGCCGATTTCGATTACCGGAATTTTTGACACCAGAAATATATCCGAGAACATACCATAGAAATGGGTAGTAAAAAATAGTAAACTTCGACTAAATATACCCGGAATATATACCCAGAAATATGTTGTCAAATGGGTAGCCTTCTTCATTTTTTCTTATATAATATTACCGAAGTTAGCTACCCCGAAAACATATCATCAGATGGGTATATAACTTCGTTTTTTCTTATATAATATTACTGAACTTATACACTCGAAGACATACCATTAAAGTGGGTAGATACCTACCCCAAAAAAAGTGTAGTGTTCTGCCATTTTTCTTATATATATTACCGCAGATTACTACACCAGATCACCTACCCCGAAAACATATATCGAAACGGGTATATAACTCCCATTTTTCTTATATAATATTACTGAAGTTATATACCCCGAAAACATATATCGAAACGGGTATATAACTCCCATTTTTCTTATATAATATTACTGAAGTTATATACCCCGAGCACATACTATCAAAATGGGTATATAACTCCCATTTTTCTTATATAATATTACTGAAGTTATATACCCCGAGCACATACTATCAAAATGGGTATATAACTCCCATTTTTCTTATAATATATTTCCGAACTTATATACCCAAAGTATTCACTAATCGAGATCGCAATTCTCTTCATTCATCTTACCAAAACTCGATGCATTTTTTTTGATATCGTTATGTACCGACCGAAAAAATTAATTTAAACTTTTCCAAACTATATTGTAATAATATAATCGAACAAAGATTGAAACATACCAATAAAAAATGAGCAAACAAAACGCACAAGTGATCGGGTACGGGGGCGGGGAAACTTTAGCTGGAATTCCAACTCGCAATGATATCATTTCGAAATGTGATAATGAGTTAATGGCTATACTTCAACAAAGCTTATCCAATAACCAGCCTATATACTTCATGCCTAATGATGTGAGTGACGCCACTGAGTATGTAAAAAATATATCTACATATATTCTACGTATTTACGGTACTTTGATTAATGGACAAAAGGCTAGGGTAGATATTATAGGTATCAAACCTTTCTTTGATATCCTTGTGCCCGATAACGAACCTTTATCTATATTCAAACCAAGATTAGTAAAAATTATTTCAGGAGCGGAAAAGATTGATAAATCGAAGTTTGGAGTGAAATACATCAACGCGTACCCAATTCGTGGTTACCATACCGAGAAAAAGGCATACATTCGCATCACTACGTGGAATCATTATGATAGAACACGAATTTTAAAAGAGGTACGTAAGTATGACATTGAAACAGCATCAGATGACATTACCAACGTGCATTATTATCGAAAAATAGCTCGTGAAAAGAAGTTACCTCTTTCCAAGTGGGCAATATTAAATGATTATCATTGTATTTCTGATACAAATTTACCACATTATTCATATTCATTTCGCGTATCTGTAGATAATTATCGGTCTTTAGAGGATAATAAATCAAATGATCTAATAATTTCCAAAGTTCTCTCATATGACAGAACTCTTGTTCTCGCCTGGGATATAGAAACATATAGTGGACGGAAAATGGGGGATTTACCTGATGCAAGAAATGAAGAGGATCAAGTATTTATGATTTGTATGACAGTTCATTGGAAAGATGATCCCAATCCACTGTTGCAAATATGTTTAGTTGATGTAGAGACGGAACCAGATCCCAGATGGATTACAATAATATGTGGAAATCAGACCAACCTACTGAAGGCATTTGCGTTATGTTGGAAACATTTAGCTCCAGATATACAAATCGGATTTAATGATTCGCAGTATGACTGGCCTTTCATTATAGAAAAAGCCAAAAGTTTAGGTATTCTTGAATGGATGTTTAATCACATATCACCCGACTCATCCAACATTGAAGAAATTATAAAATGGAAATATCGAAGAAGTGAGATAAAGATAGATGATGAAAAATTTTATTCGAAGTATCTCAAAATCCCAGGGTGTATACCTATTGATGTTCGTGCTTGTTTCAAAAAGTTATACTTAAAATCAGAAGCAAGTTCACTGAAATATTATTTGGAAAAATGTGGATTGGGTAACAAGGCGGATATGCCAATAACTACTATGAACAAAATATATGAAGATGCAATACTTCACCCCTCTGATACATCGGCTAAAAATATGTGCAAAGTTGCAAATTATTGTGTTATAGATGCACAGCGATGCCAAGAGCTTATGGTTAAGCATAATGTAATTAATGACTATAGGGAAGTATCATCCATTGCATATGTGTCCCTTTCTGATTCTCATTATTTTGCGGGGGGTATGAAAGTATGTAATCTTTTGGGAGCTGAAGCTTGGAGTAGTAATATGTTGTGTAGTATGATTGCTTCAGAAAATACAGAATCTGGTAAATATCCAGGAGCTTATGTTATTACACCAATAAAAGGTCTGGAAAACAAACGCCCAGTAACAGGCTTAGATTTTGCTTCCTTATATCCAAGTCTTATGATGACTTACAACTTCTCACCCGATAAGATTATACTATCTCGTGGAGAGGCGATAAATGCACTACGTAGTGGGAAGAAACTTCACAAGATTGAGTTTTCATTTAATGGTCGAACTATAGAAGCTTGGTCTATTCACCATAATAATATACCTGAAGAAAAGGGTTTATATGCTAGGGTGTTGGAAAATCTATCTAATAAACGAAAGAAGATGAAAGAAACCCTTAATGAATTGGATTATAAAAGTTTCGAATACAGTTGTTTAGACTCAAAACAAAAGGCAGTAAAATTATATATGAATACATTTTATGGTGAGGCAGGTAACAATCTCTCTCCATTCTATCAACTTCAGTTAGCAGGTGGAGTTACTTCTGCTGGGCAACGTAATATTAAATTTGTTAGAAATTTTGTTGAAGACAAAGGGTTCGGTGTTAAATATGGAGACACCAATTCTTTATATCTCACATACTTTGATTAATGGACAAAAGGCTAGGGTAGATATTATAGGTATCAAACCTTTCTTTGATATCCTTGTGCCCGATAACGAACCTTTATCTATATTCAAACCAAGATTAGTAAAAATTATTTCAGGAGCGGAAAAGATTGATAAATCGAAGTTTGGAGTGAAATACATCAACGCGTACCCAATTCGTGGTTACCATACCGAGAAAAAGGCATACATTCGCATCACTACGTGGAATCATTATGATAGAACACGAATTTTAAAAGAGGTACGTAAGTATGACATTGAAACAGCATCAGATGACATTACCAACGTGCATTATTATCGAAAAATAGCTCGTGAAAAGAAGTTACCTCTTTCCAAGTGGGCAATATTAAATGATTATCATTGTATTTCTGATACAAATTTACCACATTATTCATATTCATTTCGCGTATCTGTAGATAATTATCGGTCTTTAGAGGATAATAAATCAAATGATCTAATAATTTCCAAAGTTCTCTCATATGACAGAACTCTTGTTCTCGCCTGGGATATAGAAACATATAGTGGACGGAAAATGGGGGATTTACCTGATGCAAGAAATGAAGAGGATCAAGTATTTATGATTTGTATGACAGTTCATTGGAAAGATGATCCCAATCCACTGTTGCAAATATGTTTAGTTGATGTAGAGACGGAACCAGATCCCAGATGGATTACAATAATATGTGGAAATCAGACCAACCTACTGAAGGCATTTGCGTTATGTTGGAAACATTTAGCTCCAGATATACAAATCGGATTTAATGATTCGCAGTATGACTGGCCTTTCATTATAGAAAAAGCCAAAAGTTTAGGTATTCTTGAATGGATGTTTAATCACATATCACCCGACTCATCCAACATTGAAGAAATTATAAAATGGAAATATCGAAGAAGTGAGATAAAGATAGATGATGAAAAATTTTATTCGAAGTATCTCAAAATCCCAGGGTGTATACCTATTGATGTTCGTGCTTGTTTCAAAAAGTTATACTTAAAATCAGAAGCAAGTTCACTGAAATATTATTTGGAAAAATGTGGATTGGGTAACAAGGCGGATATGCCAATAACTACTATGAACAAAATATATGAAGATGCAATACTTCACCCCTCTGATACATCGGCTAAAAATATGTGCAAAGTTGCAAATTATTGTGTTATAGATGCACAGCGATGCCAAGAGCTTATGGTTAAGCATAATGTAATTAATGACTATAGGGAAGTATCATCCATTGCATATGTGTCCCTTTCTGATTCTCATTATTTTGCGGGGGGTATGAAAGTATGTAATCTTTTGGGAGCTGAAGCTTGGAGTAGTAATATGTTGTGTAGTATGATTGCTTCAGAAAATACAGAATCTGGTAAATATCCAGGAGCTTATGTTATTACACCAATAAAAGGTCTGGAAAACAAACGCCCAGTAACAGGCTTAGATTTTGCTTCCTTATATCCAAGTCTTATGATGACTTACAACTTCTCACCCGATAAGATTATACTATCTCGTGGAGAGGCGATAAATGCACTACGTAGTGGGAAGAAACTTCACAAGATTGAGTTTTCATTTAATGGTCGAACTATAGAAGCTTGGTCTATTCACCATAATAATATACCTGAAGAAAAGGGTTTATATGCTAGGGTGTTGGAAAATCTATCTAATAAACGAAAGAAGATGAAAGAAACCCTTAATGAATTGGATTATAAAAGTTTCGAATACAGTTGTTTAGACTCAAAACAAAAGGCAGTAAAATTATATATGAATACATTTTATGGTGAGGCAGGTAACAATCTCTCTCCATTCTATCAACTTCAGTTAGCAGGTGGAGTTACTTCTGCTGGGCAACGTAATATTAAATTTGTTAGAAATTTTGTTGAAGACAAAGGGTTCGGTGTTAAATATGGAGACACCAATTCTTTATATCTCACATGTCCAGAAGAGTGTTTCCAGGAATGTGATCGAAAATATAAATTAGATCAACTCTCACAAGAAGAGTACTGGAAGGAAATGGTAAAAATATCTATGAAAGTGATGGCAAACCTCCGTAATGAAGTAAATACTGAACTTGAAAAAGACAATGGAACGCCTTACCTTAATATGGCATATGAAGAGGTCTTATTTCCCGTGGTATTTACAGGAAAGAAAAAATACTATGGTCTTGAGCATAAAAAGGAGCCAAATTTCAATCCGGGTAAGCTTTTCATTAAAGGGGTAGATATTGTGAAAAGAGGCCAATCTAAGCTCTTTCGTGATGTAGGTAAGGAAATTATGAATAGAACTTTGAAAGTCGGTAATGAGGAGACAATACACCAGATTGTTGAAAAAGTTCTTTGGGAAAATGTGGAAAAACTTTCCAAGTTAGATTATGATGAATTTATTCAGACATGTATATGGAGGCCTAAAAAGGAAGGTAAGCGGGGGAATATTTCTGTAGAACGGTTTGTTTCGCGAATGGGGGCTAAGTATTCTCGTGAAGTATTGGAAAATCAACAGCTTATAAGGAAGGGTTTACCCGCTAACGAATACCTATATAAAGTCCCCAAACCCGGTGAACGAATTAGTTACATTGTAGTAGTACCTGAGGAGATTTATGATAACTGCGGGAAAAAAATACCACAACAAAAAGGAGACTGTATGGAATACCCAGATGTGGTAAAAAAGTTCAACAAGAAAATAAATATTGATTATTATATCGAAAGTCTATTTGGTCTCTGTGCCCGTTTTATAAATTATGATGATAAATATCAACCATCACCTGAATCCCTCTCAAAAGTCTTGGATCATAAAAAGAAATCCAAGGAGAAGAAATTAAAAATTGCTAAGGATTTATATTTACGTAGTAAATGCCCATATGGCCTGCAGAGCAATGACTCTCTGAGTCTAGATGAAGATGAAATAGCGAAAATTAAAGATGAAGAGTCACAGAAGTCGGCTAAAAAATGGCTCAAAAATTATATCAAAGATTTACGTGATACACCGAAAAAAGATGAAGCCATTATCTCCCATTTATGGAAAAATGCTACTACACATGCTGAAAAAATATGTTCTAGTATTAGCAAAGTTGGCATAACCAGGCCTTCAGGTGCCTCTACTTGGTGTAATGGCTATCTTAATGCATTAGATAAAATTGCAGACTCCATTCGTTTGAAATTATCAGATCTACTTTTAGAATTGTCTAAGCTTAATGTAGAATATAGAAATGAGTTATATAAATTAATTATGAAGTCACAAAAATGCAAGACCAATGTTACGATTTTGGAAGAGTATATACTTCGATATAACCTGGAATCAGAATGTGAAGCATTAACAGAATTCCGAAATACATGGTACAAAGCAATTGGTCTTGAGATTGCACGTGTTCAAGCGGTATCAATCATGCAGAGTAGTAAAAAAGATGACTCATCCGAAGCGGATGTTGATGAGATTATCGACCTATATTATTAAGTATTCTTAGCTAAGATCGCCACAATCTACTAAGATACATATACATTATTAATAATATTTTTTTCGTACATAAATAATATCCAAGTTTAAATAGATAATTACTAATACCTAGTCCATGCATCCCGTAACCGATCACTTTTCCTCTCAAATCCCCATGTGCGTCTTACAAACCACACAACTGCAATAATCAACAAAGCAAGTAACATATATGCTGATAGCAGTGACATCAAAGTTCTTGCCGTAGCAGGGATTGCTTCTATTCCTCCCACCGAAATCTGAGGATGTGATCTAATCAAAGAGGGTGTATTATTTTCTGGCTGTGCAAGGTACGGGGCCACGTTCATTATCTCCTGGGTTGGGAATATATCTTTATTAGTCTTGCTAATATCGATTTCATCACTTACCTTGGGAATAATCTCAGTATTTACTCTCGGAGATTTGGGTATAGGAGTACTTTCATCATCAGTGTAATCCGGTATAATAGTATCAATTTTTCCAGCTTGATCCATATTTTTTCTGCATACAAAATATTTACTGATATCAGTACTACCCAAAGATATATTATCAGACTTAGTAATATTTTTTTCGTCATCTCCACCAACTATGGGTTTCGATATACCCTCCGATTTCAGACGCTCAAGCTCATTAACCGTTGAAGCTAACTCTTGTTCTAATTCAGTCATTTTAGACTTGAGGGATAATATCTCGGATTCTTTTTTAGTTGAGTTATTCTGAATTGAAAACGCATCCTTCTGGGCTGAAGACAACTTACCTTCCAATATCTTGATCATAGATTCGAGCGATCTAATTTTCTTAGATTTTGTAGCATTCTCAGCCTTGGATTCAGCAACAAAAATATCCTTTTGTGCATTATGAGAAATAAGGTTAGTATTTTCATTTTGTAATTGTTTATTCTCATTAATAACTTGTAAAGCGTGGGTACGTAATTTTTGAATTTCAGTATTATTTCGTAATGAATCCCGATTCCACCCCTTTCTTTCTCGATCAAAAGCCTTCACTCGCTTTATATATTTATCCTGTAATTTCTCACTAAGATTATTAATTTCAGCTTTGGATTTGATAGCATCGTGTATTTTTTTTTCCAGCTCTTCACGTATACTACCAAGTCGATGGCCTTTAATATTTTGTAATGTATATACATTAGCCATATTAGCACCTTGCATTTACTCCACTAAATAATAGATAATATACAGATGTTAATAAAACTAATATCGCTAATAATTCTATTATTATATAACGATATTTAATGTTAGATAACCTAGACTATTAAAAAAATATATTAGATATTGTTGAGTTAGGTTATATATTAATTTTTTATTTTGGTTTCTATTGCGGAGCAATGGCTCTTCGAGCCTAGTACTTTGTATTAGTATTATTAGCTGAAGGCTTGTTTACGTTAATATTTCATATTCATCTATAATGATAGATGTTATTTTTTATTGTACTATAATAATAGATATCATTTTTTATTATTCTAAAATATTAAATATCATTTTAAATATTGGATAAAAATCAAACCATGAATGCACCATTTCTAAAATCATATTATCGTCGAAAATCTACATATCTAACTTCTGAGCAGATAGAAATAATTAGATCGCTCAAAGATAAGGTACCTAAGTATAGAATTATGAGAGATTTCCATATTAATGAACATCGAGTAGATGATATATGGGAAGATCGAGAGCGCCAACAACAAATAATACAAAGTACCATTTCCACCGAAATATTACCTATATCTATTGCAGAACAATGCCTTAAAGAGCCTACACTAGTCACATCAACTCCATCTGAAAATTTTAATCGAATAGGAAGAGAGACTTTATATCCAGAATCTACTCCTCTCAATACAGAAATAAAAAAGAAAAGTTCCAAATCTCGGTCTAAATCTGTATTATGTAATAATGAGCTCCGCTCTCGTATGTCTGATGCGATACCTACTAATAACTCTAATGAGACAGAAAAGATAAGTAGTGAGGATCTTGATGCATTATACGAACGAGAGTCCAAAAGAGATGAGAAAAATAAAACGAATATGACTCGCCTATTAGCTACTTAATTTATCTTTTGTTTATTATTACTTTCATCTCCGGAAGAGATATATTCGAGTAGCTTTTCATAACGTATTTGCAACTTTTCACAAAGATCATTTATTTCAGCCTTAGACTGGAGAGTAGTATATAGCGATTTTTCTAACTCCTCATAACTCATGCGTTTTTTTTTAATGACGGATCATCAAAATCTGAGCTAAAGTCCGCAGGAGCACACCATTTTTCGAATGGTACATTCTTATCCTCATCACATTCCGCCTCTTGAGAAATTTGATCAGATACCGAAGGCTTATCATCTTGAGCTACAGTTGCACAGTTCACTTCGAGTTTATTCTTGACTTTGTGCATAGTAACCGGAATAATGTGATCCTTCCCATTGAAAGGAATTTTCAATTCATCTTTCCCCCAATCTATAGCGCATTTATATTTCTTGAGAAGTGGATTTGGAAATATCAAAGTTGGTTTAGGAGGTCGTACAACTACAAAATCTTCACGTATAGTAAAACCTAGAGGGAATGTTATTGGGAAATTACGAGCAATACCAATAGATTTTGTCAGAACTGTTGCAACACCACTAAGATCGTATTTTTCTGATTTATCAATTGGCCAATTTACATGTTTAACAATATCTTCTGATACAATTGCAGGTTCAGCTCCACTGTCAAGACACATTGCTGGAATTTTCAATCGTCGAATTTTAACTGGTATAGTTGCAAGGCTTGTGGTAGGTTCCTTTCTTCGAACAAAATCTATCTCCATAGGATCATCTAATGTTTCTTCTTCCTCTGAATCGGGTATTGCTGGAACCGGTTCTCGATAATCTGTAAAATTCGATTTTTTGATAGATGGGAGTATATCAGATGGGTTCTCAATCTTAGCTTTAAGTTTCTCAATCCAATCTATAGGTACGATACCATCAAGCATATCTAGTATAACTCTTTGAAGTGATTTATCAATAACAGTTGATTTATTTCTAGACTTATTGTTTTGCAATGACTCTTTGAGTCTACCAGAAGCAGGAGTATTTTTTTGTTTTGTCTTGCGAGGTTTGGATTCCTTTTTGATTTTGGACTGCTTAGATTCGGGCTTTACTTGTTTTTTTTTGATTTAGAGACGTGTACATCAAAACTATGATCAGATTCAACTTCAGA
>CAUDNR010003458.1:14568-42193 GCA_958430865.1 Entrophospora sp. SA101
TCAATCACCATCTTAGTTTTCCATTGAGGCATTCTTTTAATATTACCATGAATTCTTGGTAAAAGACCATTGTTTATTAGATGATTTCTGATATTTTCAAAATAAGTTCTACCAATTCCTAACATATTGAGATAAGTTTCTTAACAAAGAAGTGTATTGTGATCCCAGTGATAGAAGGTTCTTTTATTAGATCTGGTTTTCTTTTTAAGGCGTCTGCTGGTGTTTATAGATCCACCATCCATTGCTTTAAGTTGGGCCATTAAAAATATGTCTTGTTCAGACTTGGAAAGAGCTTGAAAGGATTCCCTTAACCCTGCAAATTGTTCTTTGGGAACCATTGAAGAACAACCACATTTACAACCTTTTTCTAAAAAATCAATGGCTTTTTGATATTCATTAGAACCATTATGATTATTATTTTCATTATTACTTTTCATATACCTATAACCATATATATATAATTTTATAATTCTATGTTCACTTTGTAAGTTTTTTATAATTGTTTTAAAATTGAAGTATATGGATGGAATTAATCTTAGATGAATCAGTGGAATAGGTTTAAGTAAATGATTTAAAAAATATGGTTGTTCAATAACTTATGAAGAGAAATTGAAAAATTTGGTCAACTGGCCCCATGAAAAATAATTATGTGCAAAAATTTCATGTTTCCTGATTTTTTTATTAATATTAATAAAGATTTACATTTATCAAAAAAACATCTTTTAAAAAAATTTTATACATTTAAAAAAATGAATCCCATTTAAATTGATTACCACTTGTGTGATTAATTCAATCATTAACACTAAGAAACAAACAATTCCAGAATCATTAAAATTAATGCCATTGCAAGAGTGGAATAAAATAATAATTCTTTAAATATAATTAATTATACACCTTTAATAAAACAAACATGACTTAGCTATTTGTATGTGAATGCCTCCATCCATCAAATATTCATGATGGTCATGATTAGTATTCAATACATTTGATGTCATAATTGACATAACAAACAATTGCATCACCCAAGTAGTAATAACACTAAGGCCATGCATAAATGAAACTTTTAATAATGCATGCCTACCCAGATCTCTGGGGTTCACATGAATAAATAAATAGGGAGGATCAAAAAAATATTATAGTCCCTTAAAATGAATAATAAATCTGATGTTGATCACATGTATCAGATTTAATTAAATTTTCCCATCACAAACATGTCAACAGGTGCTTTCACACGCCTCATGACTGTAGAATTTTTCCACAGGTAAGGTGAAAACATGCTGGAAGGCTTTGGACAAAACTTTCCACATCTTCCCCACAGACCAGGCTTGGCTGTTACTATATGAGCATTGATTGCTGACAAGAATTGGCACTGTGTGATAATTGCTTTATATTACCCCTCTCTAGAATAAAGTTGAAGTCTGCAACTGGTATGAAAATTCTGCAACTTGGGTTGTTGTTTTAGATTTTCCCTGAATCCAGAGTTTTGAGTCCTGGGTTGCTGTCTTGTTGGTGGCATGCCTACTTACCAACAACCCTACCCCATTTAAATAACAAGTTCAGTTGGTCAAATAAAAATTAAAGAAACAGAACATTTGGGAAAATGATTAATTTATACATACATATCAAACAAAACCTGAACCATTTTATGATTTTTCTCTTGTTGACCATGTTGCGGACAAAGATGTATATAAACATGCAATAATTTTAATCTATAGGACAGGGGACTGATTGGGCAAAAACCCATTCAGCCCCCTACCCAAAATTATAAAATTGGTAAGTATCAAAGAAACAGAGAATTTAGGAAAATAATTATACAAAACAAACCCTCTTAACATCAAAGCCCAAATGCAATTTCAGGGTCACCAACCCTGTTCTGAATTATGACCTCCTGTGCTTGAAACAAGTTATTGCTTCAATAGACCTATATGTTTACATAGCACTACAATTCATCAACAGAGTTGTGACCTTGTCGCAGATCCATCATTAGAGGTAGGATCGTTGCAGACAGCTTTTCATCTAACATGGCAGCAGCCTTCTCTGGTCTGGGAAGATTAGTGAAAAGTGTCATTGATGATTGATGCAGTCTCGGTGAACTCCAGGGCCATGCTACCACCCCCCTGGAATTCAGTTGCATCATTGTATCATCGGGGGGCGCAAGTCAGATTAGCCTTGTGCAGACGACGAGGAAAATGAGAGAATGGCTATAAGTGTTCAAGGTAGTGTGCGTGCTTCAACGCCTGCTATTTTCCTGTAATCAAACTTCGCATACTCAGAATGTTTCTTTTTCAACGGTGTGCTGCCTTGACATCTTCTTGTGATTATAATATTTATAATAGTATTATTAATTATGCAAAGCAAAATATTATCAATGAAAATCTTGTAATTACCCAGCAATGATCTGCTCAGTGTCTTGATTCCATTTAAAATATTTATAAACCAAAAGAGACAATACAAATAAAAATAGTACCTCTGGTTAGTTATTAACACGTCTTCTTTAGGAGACCCAAGCCAAACCAAGCCAAAAAACAACACATGTTTTGTCACCTTGGACTCTGTCAAAAAAAAAAAAAAACCAATTCGCGTCTGTCCTACCAAAAAAAAAACCAATAGTAATAGGATAAATAATTAGATGTGTTTGTTTTTGTTGATCAAATAATCTTTTTTTTAAATTTCTTATTTATAGAAACATGTTGAGAGTTAAAAATTTAAGGAAAAGAAGCAACAATAAAGGAATTGCTGATGATCGTGGGTAAGTGTTTTAAGGATGATGGTGGTGGTTATTGCTCACCACTCGCCGTCACTCTAGTTATTTAAAAGAATGGTAATGGTGGTTATGTCCATTCATCATTAACTCTATTCATGCATAGCAGAGAATTTAAACCATTTGGAAGAGCTCCGTCTATTATAAAATGAAATAATTAAAGATTATATTTTTTATTTTTATTTCATTATTCAGAATCATCATGATGGTGGTCATTATAATTACCTGGTTTTCATTTTAATAAAAGTTCGGCTTCATAAGCAGTGATCTGACTGACAGTGATGAAAACATTGGCACAATGGAATGCGGCGCATTCAATACAATAACGGTGATATATTCCACGTTTTCCTGCTTCTTCTTCATCCACTTGAAAATTTGAATATTATTATAGAGCCAGCACATAAGTAACCTAATAAGGTTGCACGTATGGTAAAAATTGTTGTTAAATCGGTTCTTCGTTTACGAAATAAGGCTATGGCAACTCCTGGTAGCCATTCATGAAAGTGTGCGATGATAGCTTTGGATCTTTCGCGTACTACAAACTATGTATATGATATATAAATAAATATATGATATATGAATGCATTATATTGATTGAACTGGAACTTACATCGTTTATAAACCAACCAACCAGGTAACCAAATAGAATTGCATCGTTGGTTTCTTGATCATTTGGTGCACCAAATTGATTTCTATAAAATTGGGAGAAGGAATTCCATAAATCAGCCATCCATGAATCAAGTCTATCCCTAACAGGATTTATATCCAAAAATAATATGTGAGGAGCACCTTCGATCCAACATCCATTTAACGTTTTGTCTTGACATTTCATCAAGCATTTCTTTGAAATAAGTTACAGGTCCTGGTTCTACTTTGGTAGCAGCATATTTTTGTACCAATGGACCAATCAATCGCCATATTCATAAGCTGTAACTGGTACTTTTGTCTTTAAAATTGTGTAGAGATCACCGACTTTTTGGTTGTTTTATTTGATGTTTGAAAGTTGAATTAATTAATAAAATTAATAAAATTTTATATTTGTTGTACAAAGAATTGGGACACATCCTAATATGTTAATTAGACAAAAAACACAAAAGAAATTCTGGTCTGAGAATCAGAAGATCCTAGCTTATCACATGTACAAATTTCAAAGCACGTCATTCTTTCTATCATCAAAAATCTTGCTATAAACTGATATAAATTTGTTATGTACATTTTTGTGTAATGGGTGGGTGTCCCATTCTTCTGTCCATGTATGCGTATGTATGTGAACGCGTATAAATTTTCTAATTGTTTGTTATTCAATTATTTTATTTTATTTATATACCTTTATTTGTACAATTTCAAATAATATAGGTTTTATCAATATTATATTTTAGTTTAATTAAGCAATAAAATGTGTGCTTTACGTGTGTTAGAGGTGTTAGAATTTAATAAAGATGAAATTTTTTATTTTTTGACATTTGATGAATCCTTGAAATCATGTGAAAATTCAACCATTAGATATTGTCTAAAAAAAAAAAGATATTGTCTTAATTCTTTGCTCAGGCGAGATAGGTGTTATCATCAATAGCAAGGTTATAGTAATATATCTCCCCCATGTATACTATTTGTTCTACATATTCTTTGTGGAGGATATATCAAAAATGAGGAAGCTCGCTGGATATTTTATGAAGATAATCAATTCATTATTGAGAACAAGAACCGAAGGAACAAATAATATCGAACTTAAGGAAGAAAAGGAAAGATTATCAACAATCAATCAACAAATTGTTGAATGAGGAACAAAAAAGATCGATTTAAAAGATCCAGAAACTAGAAGAAGAAATTGTTGGAAAAATGCCAGAAGAAAAGATCATGCACAATTAACGGAAGCCAATGAAATGAAGAATGGCAAGAGAGAAGGAAAAAAGAAAGTCCTTAGCAAGGAAACAAAGACAAGAAAATAACTGGTTCAGGTGTTCAAGCTGTGAAGCAAGCGGCCATAAATTTAAAGATTGCCCAAAAATACAATGTGGAGAATGTAAAATACACTGTCCAAAAAGAATATGCGATAAATGTCAGGAAGAGGGACACGTAAAATATTATTTATTAAGTAAAAATAAACCATTTATTAAGTAAAAATAAACCATTTATTTTTGAAATAACAGGCGCGATTTTATTACGAACTTTACGCCAATTCGAGTTTTTATATCACTTCAATAATGATTTTCATTGGGCGAATTATTTAAATTTAATATTAAAGTTTTTTGTTCAATCTTTAAAAATGTGTATAAGCTCAACAAACTTATTGCTTAGTAGAAAGAGTTTTTAATAAAATCCGCAGATATTAACATTAATATTTTAGATAGGCGCCATTCGACGTGTAATGTAATTAATTCATGAGAGGCTCCCCCTCCCCTACAAAGCGTAAAGGGCTATTTTTTTTAAAAACATTTTTCCCCTGCTAGTTTTTGAGAAATATACGTTATTAATTTTCATTTGTTTTTAATTTTTTTTTTTTCCATAAAAAAATTATTTATTAATTATTATAAATTATTATTAAAAAAAATGTTTTTTTACAGTAAAGTATGCGAAAAATATATACAAGAAAATTTCATTTAAAAAAAAAAAGCATATTATATTATAAAGTGGGAAAATTTTTTCATAGATAAATGAAATCATAGGTAGATGATGATGCAAATGAATAATAATAAATTGGAAATAAACACATTAAACATTAAAACATTAATTTATGTATATATATATATATATATATATATATTTTATATTACTTCCCAACGATCCCACAAAATGGATGGAATTTGTGGACGAAGAATTTCAGACTTCGTGTAGGAAAGCTAGAATAAATAAAAAGTGATCGATTAATTGATTGATTAATTAATTAATAATGGATTTTTTAATTTCTTTACAATAAGGAATAATTTTTTACTTACAATTTTTTCGATTAAATCGAATTGATATTTTTCCAAATTAATTTGTTGTTTTGTTGGAGATTTTTCTGATTGGATTACTTTATTATCATTATTGTTGTTATTATCTGTGACTAGTTTTTTATCTTCATAAGTTTTTTCTTTGTTATAATTACTATCGTCGTTATTTTCATAATCTTCCTTATTTGTTATCTCTTTGTTATTACTATCACTATTATCAACACCATCGCTATTGCTATCACTATTACTATCATCATCATTATTCTTATTGCCACTATTAAATGATTTTTCTTTGAATAAAGAAGACGCAAAAAATGAGGAGGAGGAGACTAACCATTTAGAATAATTGGAAGAATCAAACAAGTGGTTAAAGTTGAACAGATATTCCGGTGATGATAAATAAGACGAAAACGAAGAAGATTTAATAAGATCATTATTCTTGATTATAAGATCGTTATTATGCTTAATTGATTTTAATAATCTAACAGCTGAGCTATTTTCGTCCCCGTCATCATTGTCATAAGAAGTAGATGATGTTTCTTTATCTTTAGTAATAGTTGCGTCATCGTGAGCTTCAACATTTTCATAATTCACGTTACTTGTAATTATAGCATCGTAGAATGATTCAAGCAAACCTAATACATTTATATTATCAACCTTGGTTATATTTTGTGATGAAGAAGTTGATAAAATATAATTTTGGATTTTTTCATTAAATGCTTCTTCGTCGAATTTTGAGTATTTCCAGAATCCTCCTCTTCTACCTTCACGTCTTCTAACATCTTTTCCATCAATATCTTCTTTATACATATTATTACTAAAAGCTGGAAAAGGATTATTTTTATAATTTTTATAATCTTCTATAAATTTATAAACTGAATCAGATAATTGTATTTTTTCGTCACTTTCACCATCATCATCGTCACCATCATCATCATCATCATCATCATCAACACCGTCGTCGTTGTCAATATTTCTATTATATTCCTCTGACCTTCTAATTTCTTTTTTTGCTAATTTACTCAAATATTCTAAATAATCAGATATGTCTGTACATAATTCATCAACATATTTATAATTATTAATAGATTTTTCTTCTTTTTCTTCTTCTTGATAATGATGATTATGATAGTTATTTGTTGTGGTAATTGTTGTTGTTGCCATGATAATAATAATGTTTTTAATATATATATAGAAAAAATAAGAATTCTAGCGATCGTTCGCGTTTTTTTTTTTATATATCTATCTATATTTAAATAACAATTATTATAATTAAATTAAATTAATTATATTTTCATTATTTAAAATTTTTTTTTTTTATCATTAAAAATTCCTCCTTTTTTTTTCTTTACTCTCAAAGAGAATTAATTAAAAAAAAAAAAAATAAAGGAAAAAAAATTTTTTATGGAAAAAAAAAAAGAGAAGAAAAAAGTCCTCGACTATATATATAAAAAAAATAAAAAGACAAATATTTACCAAATATTTAACGGATAATAACAAGTTACCGTATCTATTATTTGTTATCTAAATGATTTTTTTGAAAAAAGTTTCTTGGTCTAAAAAAAACTCGTTTCTTTTATTTGCTTTTCCTTTTGACAATGGAAATAAAAAAAGAAATTTTGTTTTTTTTTTTGAAAATAATTTTTGGGGGTTTTTAAGTAAAAAAAAAATAATATAGTATAATATAAAACACGTTCGAAACAAAATTACATATTAAATATGTGATGATTAATTATATATATCAAATTCATTTATTTTATGTAAACAACGCGACTTACACAAAAAAAACCGGTTTGAGATCAAGGAATTTTTATATGAACCTAAACTTGGCTAGGAACATATAAATAAATTTAAACTAATGCAAGCACGAACTTAAAAATCCTAGATTCTCCGAATATAGAACACAAAAAAGAGTTTCGAAATCATCATTACATTCCACGCGAACAAGCAACTTTTTAATAGTATAAAATGTATGTGTGATGCAGATTATAATTATATCATACATAATTAAAGTTCTAATTTACAATTTCTAATTAAACAATTAAAAGAAAATCATTTCTCAATTTCTCACACTTAAAACTTTAGATATTTCTCCTAATTCCTTTCCCTCTCGTTCTTCTATTGTTACTATTGTACAAATATATGCACATATATATTATATTATTATTCTAAATAATCAAAGGTGACTCATAATATACCAATCAATCTATCAATCAATATATTAACAGCCAATCAACAGTAGTATAAGCCCCGAAAATATTAATTCATGTTTTCTTCTCCGATAGGAATATTTAATAAAAAGAAAGATTCTTGCCGGATTTAGGTCCATTGATTTTTGTTTATTTATTTATATTATTATGATTTTATTCATTACACAAGATAATTTCATCGTCATATTTATTTATTATATCATTTCATTTATTATTGATTTTTAGTAAATTTTTCAAGATTTCACGGCTTAGTTATTTTTAAATTATACGGGACTTACTCTTATCACAATCGATCATTTTTTCATCTCTCTCTTCTCCCTCCAGTGTTTCAGATGATATATATGTATTCATATTTTCTATTCGTTATTTTAGATTTTTTTTATATTACAACAACTATGATAAATAACTTTATTTTTTTTTTTAAAGAAGCACGTCAAGTTACACGCATAAAGTTAATGAACCCAAAACACATCAAGTTTTGACCTTTTACCCCATCAGATTTTTTAAAATGCACATTTGGTGAATTAAAATTCTCATGGAAGCAAAAGTTAAGTAAGCAAGAAGGGAGTGGGGAAAAAGGAGGGAAACTCGATAAATTAAATTTAATTTTCCAATTGATGGAAAATTTTCATTAAAAAAATTTATTTTATAAAATATCTTTTTTGGATTTCATTCATTATTATTTTATGGGGAGAGGAGAATCATACAATAAAACTTTTCTCTCAATTAAGCAAAACTATAAACCCATATTCGGAAATATCAACGAGAAAATCATTTTTTATTCATTATCGTTATTATGACTTCGCCATTTTGTTAATAGACAGATTATTGAGATTGAAGGCAAGAAAAGCATTTCTAAGGAATTAATATTTTGTGCAGGGAATAAAATAGCAAATGAGGCTAACTAATAATGAAAATAGATAATAAAATGAACCATTTAACATTGATTACTATTGTTTGCATTTTTATTTTCCCGATTCGAATAATTAATAAAAGTAACGATCAATAATAATAGTAATAATGGTCAGGTTAATATCTACACTAAATAGAATTATTAAGTCATTCTTCCTTTTTCTTTGTTTCTTTCTCCTTATTGCATTACTTAATTTTTGTTTTTTCAAAACTCGTTTTTTTAATTTTCGTTATTATTATTAAATTATTATGCGCGCGCTATGTCCGTCTGTCTCTTAAAAAAAGAAATGATAATAACAATTAATATTAATTATGACAACACACGTTACATGTTATCTATTCATATATATATATATGTTATGCATAATAAATATCAACTTTAAATTTAAAAATAAATAATAATTAAATTTTTAAAAAAAAACCTGTTTAAATCTTTCTTAATTTGTTATTAATAATCAAACTTTAACTTTGCCAATCAAAATGGCCAAAAAAAATAATGATTGTTTTTTAATTTTAAAAATTGTTAAAATTAAGATTCATTGATAATTAATTCACTATGGCACATAATTAATTCTCTTGCTATATAGCTTGTTGAATTTCTTCATGTTATTGTCATGAGTTTGAAAATAATATTTTTTTATACAAGATAGATAAAATATTATTATAAAGGCTTTCTTTACCTGTATATAGTATTAATATTTTCTATAAAAAAAAGATAACGGGATCCTGAGCAAATACAAGTTATCGATCTTATCTCTCTTTACTATTGAAGGGTTAGATTAATGAGTATAAGTTATTACTTTGTCATGTTATATCATTCATTCAGAAGTACTCATTTACAACCATTTGCTTGAATTTTCTTATCGGAAAGGGGAAATCTAGCTATTACTAGCTTTTCAACGAGAGGGATTGCCTATAAAGAAAAATACTGTTGGGTGAAGCTTCCTTGGTTCATATAATGCTCTTGAGTATACCATAGGTAAAAAGAATCATGATACGTTATAATCATTATAGGATTTTTTTACAAGAAAAACGTGGGAAAATTGGTGATTTTGTTTAACTTAAATATAAAACTAATCCTAAGGGAGTTTACACTACATGTATAGTGTATAATAATTAAATAATTCTTAGATTTTTCTTCAAATCGGATGACTTAATACCATTAAAAAAAAAATATGATTAGTACTGTTTATTGAAATTCATAAGCTGAAGAGGGCTTTTCTACTATTAGTGTTCACATGTAAATTTCCATTAAACACTAGTACCTTATAAATAAATAATTCATCTGTTGAATCAGCATCCATACACTTGTATGTCAATTCAATAAAGAATTTAGTTGTTTGAGGAACTAGGTCCTTACTCCTTTCATTCACTTCAAGATTTGTCCATTATATAAGATTTCTTGTTTAACATAAATATGGTAAGCTCCAACTATATAATGTCATTTGGTTTAGATCACGAAGATCATGCATGATTCATTTATATTTTCGGGGGCTTATTATTATGAGATATGTGACCACATGACATATTAAAAACGAATTTTAGGTAGCAAAATCAATTTGTTTCTAGGGATTTTTGGCTTCTCTTCTTCTTCACTACTGGTATCTTCTTCTATTAATATTAATATTTGTGATGAACCTTTAATGCCTTTTATTACTAAATCAAAACCAAGGTCTTTGAGAGGCTCTAAGACCATAATAACCCTTCTCATATATATATGAACTTCAATTTAACGCAAGCCTTTAATCCTCTAATCATTTTCTTTAATTTAATCAATATACTACAGCTTTTAATTCAATATACATACATAACGTTGTCTTTTTAGTTCAACATACTCTTTATTTTGCCACAGCCCCCAACTCCACACTTTATTCTTTAGCCACTTGGAAAAAAATAATTTATGTCACACGTGAAGGTAATTAGAACAGGGAAATTTATTTCAGCTCAACTTGGGATGTACACAATTAAAAACGGGATATAGATATAAATGAGGTATGATTGTAGATATTATAAAGGGTTCCTAAATTTAAATCTTTCAATAAATCCGAATCAAATTTGGATGAGTTACGTGAATTATGTTTTTTTCTGATTTGCATTTTCCAATTATCTTTGAGAATTATTATCATCTTCCAAAATTGTTACTTGTAAGACTGTTATTAATATTGTAATATTCTTGTTCTAAATAAAGATACCTGATGGACTGATCGGCATTTAGTCAACTGATGAAATGTACTTACCACCCGCCAGAGGCATATTGACGAAGGAATTCTAATAATCACCAGAAAATTCTGTGTATAATAAATTTTTTTACCAAAATGACTGCAGAATGTCATTAATATTATAATATTCTTGCTCTAAATAATCATCTCTATTTTCTGATAATAAACAACATAATAATAATCTCCTGCTTTGAAGAAAGTGAAACGCGTGTCACATCCAATAAGTAAATTTGACGTTTCTTCACGTTGAAACTTTTTGGGACAGCACAGACATTTAGCCTTTAGAATTTTAATAGGCACCTTGGTAAACGTAGATCCTGGTTAAGAGGAAAACAAATTATCATCAACACTTGAGTTATATAGCATTTACAAATCCCCCATCAATTTCGCCAAACGTGACGAAATAATCTCCTGCTTACGAAAACATTTCATAAGTTATCATTAATCAGGACATCACAATAATCATCAATTAGTCATCATTTATCATTCTCTTATTTTCTTGATCAAAATCATGTAAAAAGTCTTGTTATTTGTAATACTTCAAGGAAGTATACATATGCTTGAATTTCCCAGTGAAAGAAATTACTCAATAAAAACAAATTTCAATAATATAACCTCCTAGCACTTTGATAACTAATTAATAAGGCTAATATAATTGACTCATAGTCCTTTCTGATGATTGATGGTTGGGCCAACCTTTAATAATTAGTTAGGGGCCATTGTTAGTTTTACTATATTGCTTGTAGGGATATTTCAAGTATAGAGTTTCTATTCATAAATTTTTATTCGAATCATTCGTTTGATTCCTTTATTCGTTTTATTCAAATTATTGAATTATTGAATTAGAATTAATTCGTTTCATTCAAATTATTCGTTTATTCGAATAATAATAAATATTCAATGTAATCCGAATACTCAAATTCATAACGAATAATTCAAATAAACTTTATTCGAATAAAAACTCTACTCAAGTAGTATAATGATTTTAGTTTAATTTAAACATTATTATTGACTGTGTGCCAGATTTGGTGACTTCGTAATAAATAATTCGGATTGCACGCTCGCAATATTTATAGGCAGTAAATAGTTACAGCATTACGGTTTATGGTTTACGACTTTTTCGACTTTAGGGTGTCATGCCGAATCTATTTACTTAATGCAGAATTGTTCGGTAGATTTGTGACTGTTTTGAAATAAAATAAAAATACAAGTGAAAAAAAAACATTCTAAAAGAAAGCATAAGAGTTCGATGAATTTTTTCAACAAAGTGACCAATAATCATTCCTGATGGTCTTTCTATTGACAAAAATGATTATGATGAATATTCATGGAAAAGAAAAGAAATGTATGGGAAATGTCCAACCTGCAATAGATTTAATACTGGTTGGACATGGTGTGATCAAAAGCTATTAACTGAAGGACGGATTACTGGCAATAAAACATTAGATGAGTTGTTTAAAAGTACACAACTTAAAGCAGGAGATTGTTATAACGATTATACTCAATGGGTTCCTTATAATGATCTAGCAAATATTGAAAAGGTAGGTGATGGCGAGTTTGCAGCTATATACAAAGCTACTTGGTTAAATGGTGATAAAAGTGTAAATTATGATAATTATACTAAACAGTAAATATTAATGTTAATAAAGATTTTTACATTAAAAAAAATTTTTTTACACATTTAAAATAATATCATTTCAAATAAAACTTTTAAATAAATTGACTACCATTTGTGTGATTGATTCAATCAATAATGCTAAATAAACAAATAATACCATTCATTGCAAGAGTGGAATAAAATAATTGTTTTTTGAATTATATATCTTTGTTAGATAAAAATAAACATGACTTAGCTTTTTTGTTATTATTTAATCATTTCCTTGTATGTGAATGTCTCCATCCATGATGATTTTGATGCTTATTCAATACATTTGATGTTGTCATTGACATGACAAACAATTGCATCACCCAAGCAGTAATGATACCAAGGCCATGCAAAAATGAAATTTTTAATAATGCGTGTCTACCCAGATCTCTGGGATTCACAAAATAAATTATTTTTCTGATTATCAATTATGATTCTTTATGAATAATAAATCTGATATTGATTGCAGGTGTCAGATTTAATTAAAATTTCCTATCACCAACATGCAACGCGGTGCTATTAACACGCCTGTATCCATGGAATTTTTTTAACAAACTTTTCTAAACTTTTTGGTTCCACAGAGAGGTTTCACACATGTTGGAAGGCTTTGCACAAAACTTTTCCTCAAACCAGGATGGATGCCACCCTATCCACTAATAATGCTATTTTTTTAAAAGGTAGATATGGGCATTAATTGCTGATGAGGTCCAGCATTTGTGATGATTGCACCCTTCTAATTTGAATAAAGTTGGTATTGTTGGTATTAAGCTGGCTGAAAATTCGTCTCCAGGGCCATGCCCTCCCCCCCTGGAATTTGGTTGCATCATTATATCCTCGGGGAGCGCAAGTCAGATTAGCCTTATGTACATGAGGAAGATGAGAGAATGACTGTAAGTGTTCAATGTAGCGTGTGTGCTTCAACACCTGCCAATTTCTGATAATCAAACATTGCATATTTGAATTAGTTCTTTTTCAATGGTGTATTGCCTTGACATCTTCTTGTAATTATAGCACTTTGATAACTAATTAATAAGGCTAATATAATTGACTCATAGTCCTTTCTGATGATTGATGGTTGGGCCAACCTTTAATAATTAGTTAGGGGCCATTGTTAGTTTTACTATATTGCTTGTAGGGATATTTCAAGTATAGAGTTTCTATTCATAAATTTTTATTCGAATCATTCGTTTGATTCCTTTATTCGTTTTATTCAAATTATTGAATTATTGAATTAGAATTAATTCGTTTCATTCAAATTATTCGTTTATTCGAATAATAATAAATATTCAATGTAATCCGAATACTCAAATTCATAACGAATAATTCAAATAAACTTTATTCGAATAAAAACTCTACTCAAGTAGTATAATGATTTTAGTTTAATTTAAACATTATTATTGACTGTGTGCCAGATTTGGTGACTTCGTAATAAATAATTCGGATTGCACGCTCGCAATATTTATAGGCAGTAAATAGTTACAGCATTACGGTTTATGGTTTACGACTTTTTCGACTTTAGGGTGTCATGCCGAATCTATTTACTTAATGCAGAATTGTTCGGTAGATTTGTGACTGTTTTGAAATAAAATAAAAATACAAGTGAAAAAAAAACATTCTAAAAGAAAGCATAAGAGTTCGATGAATTTTTTCAACAAAGTGACCAATAATCATTCCTGATGGTCTTTCTATTGACAAAAATGATTATGATGAATATTCATGGAAAAGAAAAGAAATGTATGGGAAATGTCCAACCTGCAATAGATTTAATACTGGTTGGACATGGTGTGATCAAAAGCTATTAACTGAAGGACGGATTACTGGCAATAAAACATTAGATGAGTTGTTTAAAAGTACACAACTTAAAGCAGGAGATTGTTATAACGATTATACTCAATGGGTTCCTTATAATGATCTAGCAAATATTGAAAAGGTAGGTGATGGCGAGTTTGCAGCTATATACAAAGCTACTTGGTTAAATGGTGATAAAAGTGTAAATTATGATAATTATACTAAACAGTAAATATTAATGTTAATAAAGATTTTTACATTAAAAAAAATTTTTTTACACATTTAAAATAATATCATTTCAAATAAAACTTTTAAATAAATTGTCTACCACTTGTGTGATTGATTCCATCATTAATGCTAAATAAACAAATAATACCATTCATTGCAAGTGTGGAATAAAATAATTATTTTTTGAATTATATATCTTTGTTAGATAAAAATAAACATGACTTAGCTATTTAATCATTTCATTGTATGTGAATGCCTCCATCCATCAAATATTCATGATGGTCATGATTATTATGCAATATGTTTGATATCATCATTAACATAACAAACAATTGCATCACCTAGGTAGTAATGATACCAAGGCCACCCAGAAATGAAACTTTTAATAATGCATGTCTACCCAGGTCTCTGGGATTCACAAAATAAATTATTTTTCCTGATTATCAATTGTAGTTCCCATTGTGTAGTTCCTTATGAATAATAAATCTGATGTTGATTGCAGATGTCAGATTTAATTAAAATTTCCTATCACAAACATGCAGTCAGGTGCTTTCACACGCCTCAGTACCATGAAATTTTCTCCACAGTTGAAGCACCCCACAAGTTGGAAGGCTTTGGACAAAACTTTCCCTTATCTTCCCTTTAGACCAGGCTTGCCTGTTATCAATTGGGGCATTGATCACAGATGAATATCAGCATTTGGGTGATGATCACTTTGTGTTATACCCCTCTTGAATAAAGTCAGTGTCTGCAACTGTTTTGAAAATTCTCCAACTTGGGAGGTTGCAACCTGGGTTGTTGTTTTGGATTTTCCCTGAATTCAGAGTTTTGAGTTCTGGGTTGCTGTCTTGTTGGTGGCATGTCTACTCACCAACAACCTTACCCTCATTTAAATAACAATCCAGTTGGTCAAATAAAAATTAAAGAGAAGCAGAGCATTTATAAAAATGATTAATTTATACATAACATACCAAACAAATCTGAACCATTTTATTTTACTAATATCAGGGCCACCAACTCCATTCTGAATTGCAACCTCCTGTGCTTGAAACAAGTTATTGCTTCAATAGACCTATATGTTTACATAGCACTACAATTCATCAACAGAGTTGTGACCTTGTCGCAGATCCATCATTAGAGGTAGGATCGTTGCAGACAGCTTTTCATCTAACATGGCAGCAGCCTTCTCTGGTCTGGGAAGATTAGTGAAAAGTGTCATTGATGATTGATGCAGTCTCGGTGAACTCCAGGGCCATGCTACCACCCCCCTGGAATTCAGTTGCATCATTGTATCATCGGGGGGCGCAAGTCAGATTAGCCTTGTGCAGACGACGAGGAAAATGAGAGAATGGCTATAAGTGTTCAAGGTAGTGTGCGTGCTTCAACGCCTGCTATTTTCCTGTAATCAAACTTCGCATACTCAGAATGTTTCTTTTTCAACGGTGTGCTGCCTTGACATCTTCTTGTGATTATAATATTTATAATAGTATTATTAATTATGCAAAGCAAAATATTATCAATGAAAATCTTGTAATTACCCAGCAATGATCTGCTCAGTGTCTTGATTCCATTTAAAATATTTATAAACCAAAAGAGACAATACAAATAAAAATAGTACCTCTGGTTAGTTATTAACACGTCTTCTTTAGGAGACCCAAGCCAAACCAAGCCAAAAAACAACACATGTTTTGTCACCTTGGACTCTGTCAAAAAAAAAAAAAAACCAATTCGCGTCTGTCCTACCAAAAAAAAAACCAATAGTAATAGGATAAATAATTAGATGTGTTTGTTTTTGTTGATCAAATAATCTTTTTTTTAAATTTCTTATTTATAGAAACATGTTGAGAGTTAAAAATTTAAGGAAAAGAAGCAACAATAAAGGAATTGCTGATGATCGTGGGTAAGTGTTTTAAGGATGATGGTGGTGGTTATTGCTCACCACTCGCCGTCACTCTAGTTATTTAAAAGAATGGTAATGGTGGTTATGTCCATTCATCATTAACTCTAGTTAATAAATAACAAATAACCATATTAATAGTTTGTTAAATTTAAGTCAACTAATTAAAATTTTGATCTTTTATGTTTATTTATTTCTTTAGAGGACCACTTAGACCGTCAAATAAAGTATGTAATATGTAATCATATGGGTAGGATTGGCTATTTTGTTTTTATAATGATTTTGTTATTAATCCAATCTCCAACTACAGGAAAACGAATTGATAAGAAGATGAAATATTTAAATTAAAAAAACGAATTACAGAGCTAGAAAAAGGTAGAGATCTCATGATGAAAATGTTAGGTTATGCGTTGGAGTTTGATTAAAGATAGGAATCGACTATAATTGGTATACTTACAACAACTATAATTAACTTGTTTCTTTTTGGTTTCCTTCTCTATGTTATATAACTACTAATTTTGTAATTCTTGGAGTTATTTCGACTGAATCATCAAGTATTTTCTTTTCCTCATATAATTCTGAAAATCATAATTTGATTAGATGTTCACTCTTATGCTAACATTCATGTTTATTTTTATCCCTTTTTTTTTTATAGAAAAGAGGAAGGTAGAAAATAATGAATTGGAACGTCACATCGAATTTCTTAAGAAATTGCCAGTTTCAAGCGACCTTGGAAAGAATGGAAAGTGGATGTCGTATGCAACACAACCTGACAACATTGTGCATAATTATCGTCCTTACGATAATCACAATCTCCCGTTAGCAATCCTTCATCCTGTTTTCCCCAAATTTATGATAGATGTAGAAAATATTACAATTCTACCAAAAGAGGAAGAAAGCGTCTATAGGATGACAAAGACCATGTGTGGAAAATTTAAAATTGAGGACAATAGGACTGAATATTTTAGTAATTGGTCAGAGGAGTTCTTCCGTAGAAAGGCAAAGTTATCCCGTCGCTTCGAAGAAGATCCAGATATTTCATTCGTTAAAGTTATAGAAAATAATATATATCTTGCGATTATAGAATTCAAAAACGAAATTGGAGCGGGTGGAGATCCATATATTCAAGCATGCGGATACTATTCAAAGTATATTTTAAAAAAAATTGAAAAGGGAAAAAAACATCCTAACACTTGTCTTCCTACCTTTCTATTATACATAATGGGACCGATGATAGGGATTGCTGGTGCAGTCTATTCACGCGAAATCGTAATTTCTCCTTTAGTTAGTACTTCTCTGATAATACCAAAGGAACTACAGTCAAACTTACTGACAAAAATCACCAGAATATTTTGTGCATTAAAAGCAGGATTGGATAGTATTGACAAATTTCATGTAAATTTGTCACCAGAGATGCTGGATAATTCATTATATTGTGAACAGGTGATATTTCCTTATATTCAACAGTATGTTTCTCGGGACAAAAATCTAATAAAATTTGTATATGTGGAACAATTATTATTATTGCAAAATCAACTTGTATTTCGCATAAAGAGATTGCCAGAAGGAACTAATTGTATCATAAAATTTGTGAAAACATACGGGGATGATGTGCATGAACTTTGCTATACAAACGGGTTCGCACCAGAATTATTTGCCATAAACACAATTAATTTATCAGAATATAAATTAGTGGTTATGGAAGACCTTGAAGAACAGGGGTACAAATGCGTAAGAGAAATATGGCGTTTGCTCTCCTTAGATGACAGAGAGACTTTAAAATCAAAGATTAACCGTGCAATCAAGAATATCCATTCTGCTAAATATGTACATGGTGATATGAGAATTGATAATATAATGGCAAAAATGTATAAAACAGAATGGTCAATTAAAATAGTTAACTTTGATTGGGCAGGAACTTTAAATGAAGCAAAGTACCCGTTATCAATTCTCGATGAAAAATACACAGAATACCATGAAGATGCGCATTATGGTAGTCACATTAAACATGAACATGACTTACACCTCATTGAAAAGTCATATATTCGTTAATATTTTGTATAATTTTTAATAATTTTTTCAAAAATTTTTATATATAAATAAAATTCTTATCTAATAATGAATAAATTTTTTTTGTTTTTAATATTGAAAATGATGTATTATCATTGGTATTTGCACTATTTAAAAAAAAATTTAAAATTTCTTATATGTAAACTAGAGTAGCGCGAGTAACAGGTTAATCTCAATAATCACCACCACCTTTTTTAATGTGTAATTCTTTTATTTTAAAGTGATTTTTTTTATCGATAAATGGATGTATAAATAATAATAAATAACTATATTAAAAAAAATTAATTCTTTTTTTCTGGTGAGTTGACAGTTATTATTTATTTTATCATATAATCAAGTCATGAATACATTTTATTTCATTAAACATTGTTGATATTGATGTTGTTGGATTTATTTTTATATAACATTCCTTTTTTTTTATTTTATTTGTTATGTGGTCATTTGTTACTGGTTTTTCATGTTTCTATATTACAATATGAATTTTGAGATGAATAAGTTGTAGAGAATTTTTAGGTAGTTGAAATTAATTTAAATCATTTTTGATATCGAATATATATAAAATTACCCTTAGAATATTCTTTTCTACACCGAAGATATGACCTTTCGCAATTTCTGCTTGCATACTTATTGGATAGGAATGGAGAGCAGGATTTTTACTTTCGATAATCTAAAATTTAATTTCATCTGTAACCAACTTCTAGATATTCATAAATTACACCTTCCATTAACTTATTATTATCAACAATGATGAAAGAATTGTGAGCGTTATTATTAAAAGCATTTAAATAATATTAAAATAGTATTTTTGTTATTATCATTAATGTTTTTCTACTCCCACAATGGCATTAGCTTCGCATCATGAAAAATTTTCCTGACGTAATATTTATGTAACGTTACGGGGTCCAGCCTAAGTCTACGTCCTGTAATGTTGCGTCCCAAAAAAATTTTAGATGTTATCGTGCTTGCAATAGTTTGTTTATTGTAAATCTTACAAACACAAATATTATGTCGGAAAAAATTTCCTGATGTTAATAATTCCGAACCTATTTCGTTCCTTTAGTGTTAATGATTGAATCAAATCACACAAATGGATTTCAAATTAAACACCATTTCTTTAAAGTTTATTAAAAATAATAGTATTTTTTTAATTAATTAAAATTTTTTTTTGATAAATCTACCTCAGTCTAAAATCAATCATATTTATATATTTTAAATTTTTTCTTTACTTCTTTTTTTTAATAAAAAATAAATTTTTAAAACATTTGCTTATTTGTTTTATTTAGTAGATTTTATTCGACCAAATGATACACTACAGCAAAAAAAAAATTTCTCAGACTTTTATTAAAAAATCAAGAAACACGAAATTTCTTGTATACGTAATCTGTTTTAGTACATTCAATAAATCTCAGTTTCTCAAGATAATTTTTGTAATTTCATCTTATCAATCTTTGGTAATAATCAATAATTCTCTCTAAAAATAATTAGTATATATCTGTTTGTCTGTTTAGTACGTTCAATAAATATCAAGTCTCAATGATCTATTTTTTTTAGAAATAAATAATAAATTTGTTCCTATTATTTTCCTTCTAGAGATCTTTGCTTTTTGTTGTGCAATAATGCATCATCATGATGCTTTCTTTTTCCAACATTTATTATTTTTCTTTCCTCTTGGTAAATTTCATAGGTAATCCTTTCTTTTCTTAGATAAGTTTCCAATGTCTGAGTATCATTTATTTTGAAAATATAAGGTGCAATTTTTTCACCTTGTTCTTTCTTTAAAATACTTCTAATAGTGCTGTAATTCTTGGGTTACATAGTAAATAAGTTTCATATTAACTATTTTTACATAGGAGTAGTTCTATATATCACTTAAGATAACAAATTATAATCACATTACAAATTTTGATCCCTGAAATCCTTAGTAACACCAATGTTCACTTTGTCTGGTTTTGTTGCAGCATGCCCCACATACAATAAATTTCATTTTCAATTGATCAACACCAGCTAAAATTTTAATTGGAGCATGCATATAAAAATTTTCTGAAATATATTATTCTTGAATTGAATAATTACTGATCCATTTAAATTAAACTGTGGTCACGAAGCATGAAAACTTTGATTGATGTGTACATGTATGTATGATATTATTAATAATATACGTAATTAACATTTGAGATATTTTCCAACATCTAAATAAATAAATATCATTAAACTTACTTTTACCAATACTTCTTTGAAGCCCATTTACTTCACGTGACAGATATGTAATATCGTTAGTAATAATGGTACTTGCCAGTCCGTCAATCTTTATGAAACGACTTGTTCTGTTAATCTTGTGATTTGCTAAATTTTCTGGTAGTTTATCCCATTGTCTTAACAAAGAAGAAGGCGGTAGTGATTTTATTGTTTTATTATTATGCAATCCACGCGGTTCTTTGAGTATATTTGAAAATGAAGTAGTTGGTGAAGGAGAAGATCCCGAGATTTCAAAGTCCAACCGCTTTTGCTTTTCATTTTCTATAGTAATTATAGCCTTTTCAATAATTGATAGTGATGACTGTAATACTTTATTGGAATTATTAAATTCGTCTAGCAATTTACTATTACAATATAAATATCTTGAAGAAGTTATTTTTTGGGATTTTAAAATTGAAATTGGATAATTAGAAAATTTTTGAATTTATCATTAAAAAAATATTTATTAACATAATTTTTTAAAAATATAGGTTACACCATCTCTTGATACGTAAAATAAATAAATAAATAAATAAATAAAATAAATAAATCTATTCTTTCGCTTCTTATATTACTTCTCCTCATTCCCGCCCTCGCCCTCTTCACCTTCCACCTCCTCTTTTATTTTAAACCAATCACAAAATCTGATTAATTGATTTGCACCACAATTTTCAGCAATTGATTTAATTTCTACTAAATTTTCTTGAGTTACGTATCTCGAAATAGCTTTCTCACATCTTTGAATCAAATGTGGTATGACAAATCTACTTGCAAAATATATCAAGTCAATCCAATCTTCTAAATCATTTGTATCAATAATTTCATTTGTGTACATGTATAAAAGTATTTTTTCAAGCATTTCATAAGAAATGTCAGGTAATATAAGATATCTATCTTGTGATTCTATCATTTGTGAATTTAAAAGTGCTTTGAAATAATATGATTTATTTGAAAGAATTTGTGCGTGAACATAAAATTGTTCGTTCTCATTTTCATTCTTTCCTTCATTTTCCATATCTTCTTCATTTGTCTGTTCATCTTCTCCTTCCACCAATTCCTCTGTTTTTAATTTTATTGTGAAATCACTTGTTTTTGAATCATTGAAAGTGACACTATCATTATTGCTAACAGTATTTAATTCATCATCACAGATTATGTCATTGACAAGATCAACCTTAATATCCATAACGACGCTTTCATCATCATCTACTAAAGGACCGATTTCTCTTCGTTTTTGATTGAATAATCGAGTAGATTTCCACATAAATCTATTTCCATCATAATCACAGCTCATTTCAACCTTTAACAAAAATCCATATTCACCTTCAAGTTGGTCGGTTAAAACTTCAAATGTGTCGCTTTCCCTGATATTACTTGAGGGATTTAGTTTTGTTTCGAAAGGAATTATTGACCAGGTTGGATTTGGATTTTTGACGGTTGGTAAAGGTGAAATTGAACAAATAACTTTTGATGAGTTTAGGAATGATATAGCATGTTTAAGTTTTATTAATAATGATGAAATCACATAATTTCCTGGTCGATAATCAAATTTCCAAATTATGAATGCTATTGATTTTTCTGTAACTATATGTTTTGAGCATCTTGTCAAACATATATTGTCACGACCTAAATATTCAGGATATAAAATGATGTTTTCACTTTTAAGAGTTCCTCTGTTCCATCCTCTTATATATTTAGTTTTAAAATTCCCATTTTCATAATACGCATTGGTTCTAGTATTATAAGATATTCTATGTTTATACATATGTGGTTTTAATTCATGTTTAATGACATTAAATATAAATTTATTATTAAATATTCCATCTATTTTTCTTGACTTTTCTACTATTTCATCGTTAGATTTATCCTTCATATTCTCGTTAACATTTTCATTAATGCCATCTTCATCTTTTCTTTCATATTCTTTATCTAATTTAGTAGCATTACCAACATTTCCTTCTTTATCTTCATCTTTTACTTTTTTATTATTATCAACAATATTATTTTCAGGTATTTTTTTTAATTGAACTTTAACATCCATTCTAAGACATTCATGCGAATCGGCAACAACTTCACCTTGAACACGTAAATCTTGTCTAAATAATTGAGTATTTTTCCATAATAAACCACCGTTTACTTCTCCTTTCAAATAAAATCCACTATGATTTTTAACAAATTTTTTCAAATTTAGATTTTGATCACTCAACTGATACCCATATCCATCTGACCATGCCTGAACAGGAAAAAAATCTAAACGAATCCAACCAGGGTCGTTTAATAATGATGCATTATTATTATGATTACGATTAGTTGTCGAATTTGTTGATGTTGATGATGATAAAAATGATGGTAAAAATGTTGATGATTTTAATTTATTATTATATTTAGGCATAAATCTTGATCCTGATCCGCCATTGTTAGATTTAAATTTTGATGGCGATATTGGAAGAATGTACCATCTTGCATCAGAAGTGTTATCCCATAATGAATACTCTAATCTTACTTGAAGATCAATAATCTCAAAGTTTCCAGGCGAATAATCAAATTTATAAATTATAAAAGAGGGTAGTTCAGGATACCTCCTATCTTTTGTTAAAAATGTCCTATTAAACATGTATTCAGGTACATAGGACATGTTTTCATATTTATAAGCACCTTTATCCCAAAATTCCAAATATTTTTCTTTGACGTTTCCATTTTCATAATAAGCATCAGTTCTTGTGTTATAGGAAATTCTATGTTTGTAAGTTGTATCGGATTCTTTGATAATATTGCATGGATATTTATTAAATATTCCTTGCAAGGACGACGTTAATGATGACCGCGACGATGATGGTGATGGTGGTGATGATGGTAATGATGGCGATGATGGTGACGATGATGATAACGATGATGAAAATTTTAAACTTTTTAAAGCAATTTCATCATTAAAATACTTTAACGCAGTTTCTTTGTCTACTGATAATGGATAACAAATTTCTTGGAATTGTTCAGCATTAGGACCTTGAATATTTTCTCTGATGTCCATATCACGAGTTTGATATGAATAAGATGGCCTTCGAAAAGCCATTTTTTTCTAGTTAATTGTTAGTTGGTTAGTCGAAATGGGAATACATAATGAATGGATAAAAAAATTTTTTTTATTGGATGTTTGTTTGTTTATTTAATTTATTTATATATATATATTTGTACGACCTATCTTATACTAATACTTCATTTCAATAAAAATATAAAATCCACAAAGTTCATTATCAACATTGACATCACCTTTTAAAGGTTCAAATTTACCAAATAAATTTTCAAACAGTTTTGGAAATTCAACAAAGAGATAATTCATATCACAATCATCTGTATCATAGTTTTTTTCCTGAAGGGTGTTTACAACCATTTTATAAAATATTGATGGGCTAGGTGGAGGAAAGGTGCGTGTGGATTCAAGTTTACCAGTTATTTTCCTTTGAATTTTTTTGATGTGTTCTTTTCGACAAAATCCTTGACATGAATGTGTGAAATTTTCATTGAAATTCATTCCTTGATAATCTTTACTCCAAGAGATGAAATAATCACAATAACGGTCTAGCAATAATCCTTGTGTTTTAACAGATAATTGACTAAATAGTTGGTCTGATTTGTAGACTGAGAAGTTATCAAGAACCAATTTAGACGAACTCTTATAAACATTTTTGAATCTGTAAAGATCAGCTAGGACAAGTGATAATAAAGGTCTAGATGGGAACTCACGTTCCAAGAATTCTTTTCCTCTTTCAATAAATGAATCGACCAAATATTTATCAGCAATTCGAAACAATTCTGCAACATTATCCCAGGTAATCAGTAAACTACTTCCTGGATAAATAAAATCCAAAAGATCTTCAAATGTTTGCATTGGTTCGTCAAGTTCAATGTTTTGAATTCCTTGAGTATTGCTGCTAGTGGCGGCATCTATGAATAAATCTTTGAAAATTTGAGATGCAAGACTTAAAATTAGTTTATGGATCTTAAATGATTTATCTTTGACGATTATTATAATATCACCATCAGGATAATTATGTTTAGATGATAACATCTTCTTAATCAAGCAAGAGTTAAATAATTTTATATGTAAGAAAAAGAATATTCAAGGAATGGTAAATTAATAATAATAAATTCATTTATTATTATTATATTTTTGTTATTTATTATGATTGTTTTTGTTTTTGTTGTTACACCGAATATTACAAATTTTGTGTGTAATAACTTTGTTTTTTTTTTTCTTTGTACACAATAATAAGGAATTGAAGGATGAAAAAATGAGTAAAGAGTGTTCGTAACTTCTGATCATTTTGATAAAAATTTTGTCCGGCTTAAATTCATGTAATTGAAGCAAATTATGTGTTTTATACGTTGATTGTACGCGAATTTAGAAATTTGTCATATTTGAGATCTATGCATGTCAAAAGTGTGAGTTTTATTTTTTCTAAACATTAATGTTAACGCAATATTAAGAATGGCTAAATATTGACATTATTCCTGGTTTAATTCTTTATTACAATAAGGAATATATTGGAGAAGTTTTATCATCATACTTTTTAGAAAGTATTAAATATAAAAAGGGGGTTTTTTAAAAAATTTAAAATTCATTATAGAATCGATCGGCATACCATTTCCCACTTTCTACAACCAAATCCAGGAAATCAACCTGAGCAATCAAGCAACAACATCTCATTTCTTTCCACGTACTCAAAACGAAGTGAAATCAATCAGGGATTGGGGAATGTACCATCGACGCGTGAACTACTCCCCCCACCTTTTGAAATGTGGCACCCTTCGAAAAAGCTTCAAGAACTCTCGGACGAATTCGAGAAAAAAATACTTTACGATCGTCCATCTGTTCCTTGTGCCTATTGTTCTGTGCTGATGATGAGAGCTGCGGTTAAATGGATTGATTACGATCTTGACGAAACTTACGACATAATGATAGCGTTTCCAGACCTCCGATTACCTTTGCGCGTAAACAACAGGGGCCAAACCAAGATCGCTGTGTGTTCATCGTGTAAATCTATGAAAAATCACCGCTTTCCACCTACCCTAGCGGCGATACCTGAGGAAATAAGTGCAGTTCCGATGAAGCATCGCAAACGCATATCTCCAATTCGAGCACAACATTTGCAATGGAACAATAGGAGTCGTTACCAAGAGTATAGACCACAATAACGTCGAGGTCACTTTCCCAACAAACGAAAACATTGTTAAGATCAATGTTCAAAAAGCTACCGCGAACTTTGAAATTAACGGAGTACATGCCTCGAGACACCAATTCCCTTTACAGAACGCTCTTGCGTCAACCGTCCACAAGACCCGAGGCCTAATGTTGCCGCACGTCACCTTGACCATAGATCAAAATATGTTTGCTCCTGGTCAGATCTATGTGGCGATGAGTCGATCTCCTTCCTGGAATTCGATGGACATTTTTGATTTCGATTTCGATTCCTTGAAGGTAGATAGGAATGTGATAAATGAATACAAGAGATTGAAATTGTTAAACGAAAAAGGTCTAATAGAGATGATTCAACGCTGATTTGGTTTTTCATAACAGTAATAGATGTTGAAAAAAACATTTTTTAAAGTTTTCTATTTTGTATAACGTTATTGTATCACATTAGTTAATGTTAAATTAGACTATTTGTATAACGTCGTATCACCATGATAACAATAAATGATGCAACTTCATGATTTAGTACTGTAGTAACAAAACATCTTTGCTGTTTCTTTGTACGTACACATTAGACTATTAATAGATTACTTTGCTCGAGTTTTCGATCGTAAACAATTGATTGGTTAATTCAAATTCCAGTGAAGCATTAATTGGGTCTTTTTGTGTTTTTTGCCACGTCGCCAATTTTGAGAAAAATTTTCCTATTTTGTTCATAGATCTTGTCCTTAATGCTTGTACAAACTATTGAATAATTGATAAAACGTTTGTTAGAATATTTTGAAAGCTTCATAAATCTTGTCCTTAACGCTTACTTCGATCACTCCTATACAAACTGGATCTTATCATCCTCAAAAAACGATGATTCGTTGTCGTCGTTGCTACTAATTATAATTATTGATTGATGGATCTTCGTATATTACAAATGTAACCAATCAAATCAATTAGCGAATTTTTAATTTTTTAAATGTTTCCTTTTAACTAAATAAAAATAAATAATAAAAATTAACAAAAGGAAGGGTCATGTCACGAAGGGTCAATACACCCAACATGAGCCACCCACGTGAGTTCCACCTTCCTACAACGCAGGACTTTACAGCCGGTCCAAAGTGAGGCATTAAACCGGACACAGGGGGCCTTACTTGAGTACTTCGTCATTGCATGACCTTTCCCTGGTCGATACTATTATACCAATTCTATGACTTATATATCAACTTTTTTTCAAATTCATTGGATTAAATTTATTCCATAATTTTTATTTGTGTAATCTAAAAAAAAAAAATAAAATTAAACAGAAAAAGTAAACTGTTAAATACAAGATGTATGTCAACATACGAAGCTTCCAAAGCAAGTCTGTAAAATATACTGATGAACGTTTATCGATTATTGAATAGCTTGTATTGAAATAAGTGTTAAAAGTCAAGATCTATGAATCTGTTTGTAAAATATATTTAATGAGCGCTTTATCAATTATTCAAATAATTATATAGGCGGGCTTGGTAGAAGTAAGTGTTAAAGTCAAGATCTATTTGCAAA
>CAUDNR010003458.1:52587-64991 GCA_958430865.1 Entrophospora sp. SA101
CATCACATGACTTCCGTAGTAAGTTCGTTCTAATTGGTCAATATTAACGGTCAATTGGTTGGTCCACGGTTTACAATAGACAATGAAGAACCACCACCACCAATGGTTACAATTAAAGAAGCTTATGAATCTTTAAAGAAAGTAATTAGATTTGAAGAACAACAAGATGAAATAATCAATTATAATATAAAGAAGTTGGAAACATTTAGAAAATATCTTCCTTGTTATGAGAGGTTAATTGATAAATCTAAAAAATTGATGATTATATTATTAAAAATAATAACATTGATAATAATATTGACAATAATGTTGATAATATTATTGATAATAATAATAATATTATTATTATTGGTATAATTTAATAAAGCATTACACTATTTTAATATTATTTTATTATTTTCATCATTTGATAAACCTCTCTATAGTAACAGCATGTAACAACATTATAATATTGTTCTTTAACAGAGGTTCCCTCTGTATAAGAACACATTTTGGCTTTACCGATGATGTTCTTATATGGAGGTACGACTGTATGCAACTTTTGTCACTCAATACATTTTCTTAAATTTATATATGTCGATCGCCTGGTTTTTATTAGTGTTTCTATCATTGATTGGTGGACCACGAATTACACAGTGAAATTCGATTTAGCGGATTTCGATTTAGCGGATTTAGGGGTTTAATGGATAAAATTTCAGAACAGAATTTTTTTATAGTTATTTTATCTTGATTTAACGGATTTAGCGGATTTTTATATATATTCGGTATACTGGATATTTTTTTAAACCTTTTAATGTCGTATAGTGCAGGACACCTAGTCCCACAACTTTTTATTGGTCTTGTATATTCTTTAGTATACCAGAAATGGAAATGTAACTCACATAAACAAAACATGATTTTGAAGCTAAGACCTTTCTCCACAAAGCTACGATTTCATTTTGTTGATATGTCACATTACCATGGAGAGATCAAGCCTCAAAGTTGCACAAGTTTACTATGTTAAGCCCAAAACTGTCGCGTTACACGCGATTTATATATATATAAAAATGAACAAATTGAAACAAAATAAAAGTTTTTGAATTTTTAGTTGATGATCACATCCATATTAGGTAACCCAATGTTTATTCTTATTGCCGATTTTACTATTTATGGAATGACTAGGAAATATCACATGACAAAACAATTTTTATTGCATTTTTGATTGGAAATTTTTTCCCAAAATTCGTCGTCGTGGCGCAGTAAGTTGCGGGATTAGGTGTCCTGCACTGTATAAATAAATATTAACAGCCATATCATCCTGTAGCACAAAAATTTTGTGTAAATGACAATTGGCTTGCACGTAGATCATTCCCAAATTAAAACACTTGCATTCAAAATTATAAAAATGCAGACCTTTCACTGATCACATTATTTATGAGATTATGTGTGACTTAAGATTTTCTGATACCCCCACCCCCTAAAATATTAGCTATTATATGTCAGTGCCCTTAGGTAAGCTTCCAGTGTCTGAGTATTATTTATTTTGAAAAAAAACAGCAGTGTGCAAATCTTTTCTCTTTTTTTATTAGTGCGTGTAACACTTGCTTGAACACCAGAAGTTTCTTTTAACACTTATAACACATAAACTTCTTAATTAATTAAAAAATAATACATACAAAAGAAATTCTTGAGGTTTCAGGAAGTATTTTGGCACCTTTAGTTTACAATGAAGCCTTTTTTTAAGTTCGCAATAATGGGTCAAAATACACATGAAAATTTACACAAAAAACGTTGATTCTTTTCAATAAGACAGCTGTATGCTGATTACAATAGTCAATAAACTAAAGTGAACCTTGTTCTTTAGACTTCATTCGTACCATAAAAATGACCTAACAGAATTTTCAAAAAATATACATACACAATCTTTAAAATTTGTTTAAAGAAAAACATATTTCATTACTTTTTATTAGGGCGATTTCATGATAAATAATTCTTGACTCTATCAGCATCCCACATATTACTTGAATCTGCTTTCATGTTTAAAGTAGGTAACATAGTTAAATTTTTTCTTCTGAAATTTCTTCTCCTTGTTGGATTAATTGAATCAATGGAAGTAATGTATTTTTAGCTTTTAATGTAGTTACACATCTTGATCTTTTTTTTATAACATTTTCTACTGGTTCATGTAGATGAGGTTGGGTTTGTGTTTGTAGATAACTTGATTCAGAAAATGATCTAATAATTTGAACTGGTTGGATTTGTAAAGAATTATCTAAAAATTGAGTAGGTGTTTTCTTTTCAGCTTTTTTATTTTCATTTATGTTCTTCATTGTTGTTTTAGTAATGTTAAGTGCTCTTCTTCCCTTCTTTTTGATTTTCTCAGTTCCAAAGACCTCTTGTCTACAAATAGAATTCATTCTTTCATGACCATTTGTATAGCAATCAAAAAGTCGTTGCACTCTAATAGGATTCAATGCACAAGGTTTTGTTATTTTTCATAAATTGCATTCAAGTGCTTTATTATCTTCAACATTAAATGTGTCTAATAAATGATTAACTAAATCCTACATAGTTTCTTGTGTGTCTTTATTACTCTGATTCCATGAGGAGTTGTGATATCATTCAAATATTCAGAGAAGAGAACACCAATCCTCTCATGTTCAGTTTGTGCAGCACTTATTTGTGATTTCATGATATCTTCATCAATTACATTTCCATTTATAAAGCCTTTAATAAATTTAACACCTAGAGGTGCCATTAACTCATTAATTAGTCACTACTTAATAGATGTTTTAGGTATATCAGAGACTAGATTGCCTCCTAAATCAGCAAAATATTGCTACCCATTTCCCAAAGGTTATCATGGATGGTGGGACTGTGATCCTGATCATCCCAACAGTGCAGGTGTTGGCTTAATACTTTCACCTTTCCTAACAAAACATGTCCAAAAAATCACATCATCAAAAGAAAGATGCATAGCTGCAGATTTACTTTTCCCCAATCAAATCAAGCTTCGAATTATCCAAGTATATTCACCAGCAACCTCAGATCCCAACATACTAACTCCAATTCATAATCAACTAATCTCATTCATCAATCAAAGCCTGCAAAATAATTTCTCTTTAATTATAATGGGTGATTTCAACTCAGATCCTGTGAATGTTCACCCTACAATTACATCATCAAGATCATGTCCAATAAAATACAAAGTAACATATCACCTTATGTCAAAAAATTTCTTAGATATTGCATCACTCTTTTCTGACAATCCACAACATACATGGTCCAATGGTATTCAATCATCAAGAATTGATCAAATTTGGATATCACCATCATTATCACTTACACCAATCTCATTCAAAACAATTGATATTATTCCATTTTACAATGCTGATCATAAATTAATTATATGTTCATTTGAGATATCTAACTTAACTTCACAACCAACAACACATTCCATAAAAACCAATACATGTTCATGATAAATATTTAACTATTCAGCAACTACTTTTGAACAATGGGCAAAGTTTGCAAACAATGATTAAAATTAAAATTTCTGATTCAACAGCCCAAATCTTTGAGCAACATAATTTCAATTTGGCAAGAATTCTCCAAAATCATTATATCTGCAGCAAATGAAACCCTCCCTACAAAAAAAGTTTCACCACATGCTACTCCTCACCGACCATTAGTCAACACCTCATTATTCAAACAACATTGTAAAATCACACATCTCCTTTCTTCATTACATTCATTTAAACAATCTACTCCATTGCCAATAAAATGGCATACAACATTTTGCTCAATTAAAACCATTGCTTCCTTACATAACTACACATTCCCTAGTTTTATACTTTTCAACATAGAAGTTCTTGAAAATATTATAAATTTGATTAAAACTTTTGAACATTCACTTCGACAAATCTGTCTCATAAAAGAACAGGACTTCAACAAACAAATCACTGAAAATATCAAAAAATGTTGTAATAACATGAAAGACAATCTCTCAAGTATGCTCTCATCAATTCTTGAAAAACCTTACAGACATATTGACCTTAACAAAATCTTGATTACTCCACCTGATGAATCTCAACATATATCCTCAGATCCAGACACTGTGAAATCTCATACAAGAATTCACTTCTCAAATATTTCTAGCACAGCAAATAATCCACCTCCTGATAACTTATGGAATGAATGGGCTCATGTCTATCAACCCCTAAACTACATCAAACCTGAATGGTTGATTCCATACTATCACCTATTACAAAAACTGAATTATTAAATAACATATCAGATCTCCTTTTAAAAAAAGGTGCTGGACAATCATCAATCTCAAATGAAATGCTAAAACATCTGAATCCAGATACCATAGAAATTTTGCTTTCACTATTCAACAGATGCATATCCACATCTGATATTCCATCAGCTTGGAAACATGCCAATGTTTATCCCATACCAAATCCCAAAGAATGGCACAATCAACTCACACACACTCATCCTATTACATTATTAGAATGCACTTGTAAATGCTTCTATAAAATCATCACAAATAGACTATCATCAACCATCCCATCCTAAAAGAAAATAATTTTGCTGGCTTACCAGGAAAATCATGTCAAGAACCAATCCACATTATTAATGCAATTTCTGAGAATGCATGGGAATCTAAAAAAGAATGCTGGATTCTCTCACAAGATATGAGTAAAGCTTTTGACCTAATCAATAGAAGTATGTTAGATAAAGCCATGGCACATCTCCACTTCCCTCAAAAATTAAGGAAAATATTTCTCACTGCATTTCAAGATAGAACAAATCAAGTCATCACAGACTATGGGCTAACTGACCCTTATCAATTGAGTAATGGAGTTGATCAAGGTGAAGTTTTCTCTCCATTAATGTGGTGCATATATTATGATCCTTTACTATGTCATATTCAATCCAAATCAGAATTAGGATACACCATCAATACTACTTTACCATCTAATTTAACAGTTAGTTCATACACCACCAACGCTGAATCTGTCACAATTACAAATGTTGCATACATGGATGATACTACATGGATTGCATCATCAAAAGAAAAAATGTACAAAATTCTATCAATTGCTTCTTCTTTCTACCAATTAAATGCCATTAAAGTAAATCCTGACAAATCAACATTGATGGTCATTAATTCATCAGGAAATGACAATGAAACAAATGCAACATTCAATAACATATCAATTCATTCCACTCCCACAAATACTCCAGTTAGAATTCTGGGAGTATGGTTCAATACTTCTGGCTCACAAAAACACCATATTTCCTCTTTCAAAAATGCAATCAACACCTTCAAATCATTACTTTACCCCAAAAATTAATAGGAGAACAAATCAAATATATAATAAATCATGTCCTTGCACCTAAACTAGAATACAGATATCAAACCACTTTCTTCTCTAAAAAAGAATGTGAACAACTACTTTCTCCTATCACAAGACTATTTAAAAACAAACTAGGTCTATCTCAAGCATTTCCAAACTCTGCTATTTATCATCCACAATTTTACAATCTGTTTGACTATTGGCAACTACAATGTCAACCAATGATTTCATTGTTTGTATTAATGATCCATCACTCATAGGTAAAATAACATATATGCAACTAAACAACTTCAATCTACATTATGGATCCCTTTCTGCCCATTATTGGTGACACAAGCACTTCTTACAAAATTAAACAACAAAAATATTACAGCTGCCTGTGTCAAATTAATGATTCTACTCATATATCATGCCAACCTTCATCTTCTTTCATCTTCTCTTTTAACATCAAAGGTGGCAATATCCCATTAATAAACATTATACAAAATCAATATTTCAAGATAATACCATTACTCAAAAAACACTCAATATTTTTCTTAGAACAATTACTTTCATGTGATTGTTCAACCTTTCTCCCAATAAACATGTTATTTCATAGACTACCTCTTAGTAAATTTCGTAGGCCTCCTAAATGGTACAATATACTTAAATCTCAATTATGTCAACCACAAACAAATTTTTTAAACAATATATCAAATTTACCTCACACCAATCCATTCATTTTCCCTTCCTTATACACACCCCCAACTGACATGAGACACAAACCTATAATAGCATCCATAATAAACTCTGATCTCATAATAGCCAAGCATATATCATCTACATTGTACAGACATTATATATTGAATAATACAAATACAAATATTAATACAATTTCACCATGCACAGGATGTCAAAGGTCCATCTACTTAACAAATGCATCATGCACCATTACAAATATCTCGAACCAAATTTACCTTGCTTGCAAAAAATTACCATCATCAACATAAATATTATTATTGTAACGGCTATGCCACACATTGTGCAGTGTCATATGAAAGATTATTCCTATTCATATTTCTATATCTATATTTATTAACCTACTCATTTAATGTAAATATTTATTTAGAATTAGTAATTAGTTAATAAGCATATTATTGGAGAGTAGGGTAGCACATTATTTGTACTGCCTCAAGAGGTATAAATACACTTGGCTTTAGACCAAGTTAATGAGACTTATTAATAAATCAATTGTTAATATTCTTAATAACAACCTTGATAACAACAACATAATAATAACTCTTAATAAATATATTAATATAACCTTACATAAAATAGTCTTTGACTGTAAGTAACTAATAAACCCAGTGTGGTTGACCCCCAGCCCTTCTAATGGTTAATGGTCTGGCCAACCTTTAATTATTAGTTGGGAACCCTTTTAATTATTCAGATACATCTCAAGGGGACGCCTTTGAGATATAATCATTTACATATAACCTAGGGGCCCTTTTATCCAGGAAGATAAAAGTTATTTTATTATTAATCTTTGACTGTAAGTCAGCGAGTAGGCTGTGTGTCATATATATATATAATTAAAGGAAACTTGACTGTATGTCAGCAAGTAGGCTGTGTGTCATATATATATAGTTAAAGGAAACTTGACCATAAGTCAGCAAGTAGGCTGTGTGTCATATATATATATATATATATAGTTAAAGGAAACTTGACCATAAGTCAGCAAGTAGGCTGTGTGTTGAGCTATAAATAACCTATTAATTAGGAAACTCAGATTGCATGCTCGCAATATATTGAATAATTTCTTCTTTTCTTTCTTTTATAAATGAAGGATTTTCAACAATAGCCATGTAATGGAGAAAACAAACTTGTTGACCTTGTTGTAAATAAGGATATCTTTGAAGATTTCCTTTAATAGCTGCTTTTTCTATAACTCTATCAGATAACATCTAAAATTGTTAAAATTTTTATCACAATTATGAATAGACAAGGACCAGTTAACTTTGGCACTTTTGAGAAAACTTTTAAGCAATGGGAATTTAAGTTTTTTAAAATTATTAGAAAAAGAATCTGATTTTATTAAAATTTTTTTTAAAGTTTCATTTATATTTTAATTTTTACATTTATTGGCTAATTAAACATTCAATATCAACAAAAACAATCTGGTGTTTTTTAAATAAACTAATCATTCATTTCAAAGAAAATAATAAGCACAATATGAGTTTTTTTTATTTCAATATTTTTTTCCATTTCTCTATTTTTGTCAATTAAATCAATGGCATTCATTCATTTACTCAACAAAATGTTTAACAAAATCATTGTTAAAAAGCAATATCCATGTTTCTATTAACTGTTAAAGTCAATTCAATATCCGTTGGATAAAAGCTATAAAAATAAACAATTGCAGATGAATGTTCTTTCTTATAAAACAATGAATGTATTTTCATGTAAAAAAAAAGGAAAGAAAAAGATCAAAATGATGGATGTATTTTCTTGTAAAAAAAAATAAAATTATACAATTTAACCAAACACCAAATGAATTTTCAACCATGATAAATAATACCAAGTAGGTTACTTTAAAAAAACCGAAATTTTTGTGAAACATCTTTGCAACTACAAAAAACTTTTAGCTTCCAAAAGTAAATAAATATATAATGTGGAAAAACAACAACAGAGCTTCTACTTCTTTAATCATTGTATTTTTTATCCTAACCTTTTCACTTATAAGATCAAGCTCAGCTTTATATTTCTATCTTGAAGGAAATGATCCGAAATGTTTTAATGAAGAATTACCAAAAGACACACTTGTTGTAGGTTTGTTTAATTTATTTTGGACAGATGAGATAATGATTTTTTTTGTTGTCATTTTTATATATATATATATATATATATAATTTTCCTTTTAATTTTGTTAAAAGGCACTTATAAGGCAGAAGAATGGTCTGATGCACAGCAACAATATATTGAAAATACACAGCTTGGAATTCAAATAATTGTAGAGGTATTTATATATAATATGAATATTTATATTTAAGTATTTATCTATTCTTGTTTATTGAAAGGATGTGATAATTAATAAAATTTTTTAACAAAATTCAGGAATTACCTCATAATCATCGTATTGTAAATCAAAGAGGTGCAAATAGAGGCCGATTCACCTTTACCACAGCAGAATCAGGTGATCATGCCATATGTTTACAAACCAATTCAAGTAATTGGTTCTCTTCTTTACAAACGGTTTGTTAGAATTTCCTTACAAATTTTTATTTAGTTGGAAGAGGAGAAAAAAGTGTGAAAAACTTATTTTTTTTGATTTTTCTTTTTTAAAAGAAATTACATTTAGATATGGTATTTGGTGACTCAATTAGCGATGAAAGTGATCAAGAACATTTTAGTGGTAAATAAATATAATTATTTGTAGCAAATTAAATATGTGCCTTGTAATAATTTGAATATCGTTATGATTATTATTATATAGATCTTGCACAAAGAGTCCATGATTTAAATAATCGTGTTGCAGATATTAGAAGAGAACAAAGTTATCAACGTGTAAGTATTATTTTTTTAAAAAAAAATGCATTTATCATTTGACCTTAATAATAAATGTATAAATATATTTTTAGGAGCGTGAAGCAGAATTTAGAGATCAATCTGAACTTACAAATTCACGTGTATTATATTGGACAATGATCCAATTAATTATTCTTGGAATGGCATGTTTATGGCAAATGACACATTTGAAGAATTTCTTTGAAGCAAAGAAGCTTGTTTAAACAAAAAAATTATATAAATTATAGACAAAAAAAAATGGAAATAAATTTTTTTCTTCATATTTGGTAGAACAAAATAATAATAATCATGTAATAAATAAACAAATTAATTAATAATTACAACAATATTCATATTATCTTAGATATTTATTATTTATTAAATTTAAATTTATATCGAATTTGTATCATTAAGAGAAAAAATAAAATATTTATTTATAAATTTATTGAAAGTTCAATTACTGTATTAACACTATGAAAATATATAATTCATCATAAGCTCTTTCAAAATTTATTTCATACCCAAAATTTCTTGATACATTCTAATTTTCCAATCATCATGGTTTGTTTTATTAAATGACTATTCAAATGCTTCATCGGCAACAGGCTTGTCTGGTTCATCATGATATTGTTCTAAATATTAGTTAAAACTTGTTCAGCAGTGATAGATCAAAAATAAACATCAAGTCATAATCCATCTTCCCAATAATGTTGCAGGTCAAGTAAATACAACCCATTGCTTATTTCGCGAAAAAAGAATTCTCATTTGTGTTTTAGACGATCCTTACATGATTTAATGAATTAATAGAAAATTTACGAACAAAATAAAATAAAAAATACCATCAAACTCGATATTAATTCCCTCAACAACAAATCGATGATGGATTTGATGACTTGATGCAAATATGAACGTTCGTTAATGTTAGAGGAACGTTTCACGTATTCAGGTAATTTCCAGATAAGTTCCATTTGAGTCAAAAATATTCAAAGAAATTGATTTAATCATTCCGTTCTCATATCCATTAATTTCTTCTGGACTATTCATTTTCCGTATTTTATTTTCAAAGTCGCTATATTTACCTTCCAATTGAAAAGATTGTAAAGGATTACAAAAACTCTAGACTCTTCTTTAACATTAGTGTCTGTGTTCAATGTAATCGGTTATGAAATTTTTCTTCAATCGTCAATTCCACATAATATTGATCCAACATATCTCATGTATACATCACTGCTTCGTAATAAGGTCTTATATATCTTTTATGGTAATATTTTAACTAAGCTTCGTCAACGATACCGTTATGCAATAGATCCTGTGGATCTAGCCATGATACCAGCCAGTCCAATGATCCATTTGTAACCATATTTAGTATTTTATTAATGGAAATTGACAATTGGCCTCAGTAGACCCAGTCTATTGTCAACCATGGATCCAACTCTTCCTTTTTTTTATGTTGCCACGTATGATTCTCGAGACCTTTGATATTTTGCGGATACAGTGTTTGTTATGAATAAAATAAAGAACTTATTAATTTTATTATTATTAAACATTAACAAACATTAATATAATTTACATTTTTTATTTTGTTTTTGTTTCATAACTGTTGAACTCCATAGGGAGCAAATCTTCAGGTTCTTCATTTATGGATCATCAATATTTACAAATTCATCTTTGCCAACATCGTTGCCTAAACGTCAAAGATTGGTTTTCATGTTTGCTAAATATTTGAGGAAAAGAGGATGTAAATGACAATAATATATTAGAAATAACAATAAATTATCATTATAATTTTATACATTAACATTGTGTATCTTCTATCACAAATAGAAGTGATTGTTCCAGTCCTTGCATCAGTTTTATCTTTTGTAGTATCAAACTAAAATCGATGTGTGGATCACATAAATGATTTTTTGTAAAAAGTTTTATCGCACAAACCTTTGCCACCCATTAGTTATTTATATAAAAGGTATTAAAGTAAATTAAAATATATTATAATTCAAATATACATCGTTTATTAATATATTTATTAATAGTATTAATGTCTTTAACTTTTGTTTCAACTATTTTTACAAAAAAAAATGAAAAAAAATTCTTTTTAATAATTAGGAATTAAAAATACTAATCAAATGATGTCTATTTCTGTTTTACTACTTAATTTTCTTACCAGTATGAACTTCGATTTGTTTATATATTATTAAAATTTCCAAAATAATTTATTTTGAAAGAAGTGCTTCATTTTATGTTTCATCAAATCTTAGCATGACATTTAAACAGGATTTAATTGTTGAAATTGATACTTTCCGTTAAGAAATAAAATAGTAGTAAAGTAATAGAATAACTTATTCGAATTTTCCTTCCTTATTATAAGAAAGCAACACAAACACTCAGATTAGAAAAAATGCCTTTCCTTTCTTTGTAAGCCTATGCAAATGAAAAAAAATCCTTATGCTGCTAAAATACAATTTAAGTATATATCTTGACCATTTTAGGAAGATACTTAAAATTGCAAGTATGATTTTCTATTTAAACTATACTTAAATTACTCTTGATGAGGAATTAGGGATTATATATATAACAGTGCTTTTATGATTTATTTTTTCGTGATAATTCGAATAGCAGCAGCTGTAAAGCAATTTATACTCCAAGCGTGCAATTATCTTTGTCTGCGTAGTTGCTTCCTTTCATTAGACGCTGTAACCTCAGATCTCCGAGAAAAATTATATGACTGAAATTTCCAAGAAAAAAAATTATACCAATAACATTTGTCCATTAGGAGAAATGAATGTCAGAAGCATGTGCTCGTGTTGTGTTAGACTTGGAGGTATGCCTGGAATTTTATTTTCGAGTAAACGGTTTATAGAATAAATCCTCTTGTCAACATCAACTATAAATTTATTTGCCCATAATATTCCTTTGCATAGTTTTTTACCATTCGTATTGTCAAATTGTCAATTGTTCGTCGCAGTTCACGATTGGCATCTCTAACGACTCCACTGGGTTTATTAGTTACTTACAGTCAAAGACTATTTTATGTAAGGTTATATTAATATATTTATTAAGAGTTATTATTATGTTGTTGTTATCAAGGTTGTTATTAAGAATATTAACAATTGATTTATTAATAAGTCTCATTAACTTGGTCTAAAGCCAAGTGTATTTATACCTCTTGAGGCAGTACAAATAATGTGCTACCCTACTCTCCAATAATATGCTTATTAACTAATTACTAATTCTAAATAAATATTTACATTAAATGAGTAGGTTAATAAATATAGATATAGAAATATGAATAGGAATAATCTTTCATATGACACTGCACAATGTGTGGCATAGCCGTTACAATAATAATATTTATGTTGATGATGGTAATTTTTTGCAAGCAAGGTAAATTTGGTTCGAGATATTTGTAATGGTGCATGATGCATTTGTTAAGTAGATGGACCTTTGACATCCTGTGCATGGTGAAATTGTATTAATATTTGTATTTGTATTATTCAATATATAATGTCTGTACAATGT
>CAUDNR010003469.1:0-29150 GCA_958430865.1 Entrophospora sp. SA101
TGGCGGCATTACAAATGAATGAATATTTTTTATTATTTTTGAGAATGGAATTTGATTGGCTCAAGCCGGCTAAGCCGGCTAAGCCGATAAATTTCTTAGCCGGCTAACATCACTATGTGTGACTAATTAATAAAAAATAATTAGTGAATAAATTTTTTGCTCAACACAACGAATAAAACAAAAATATTGATATAATAATAATATGACTGACTTAATATCGATGCTCAGTACAATATATACACACCTCGCATTTGAATATAACGTGTAAAGCCAAATCATACATAGGACGTCATTTCGGCACTATGTGTCTCAACTCTCGAATTCAAATGCAACATAAAAAGCAAACCGATGCACCAATTTTTGGAGGTAGCGGGTCTATTTATATGTTTTTGTTGTAATCCATTAGACTACTCGATCAATGCACCATCTCATGAATATTCTATTTTTATAAAGATTGCATCATTGATCATGAATACATGATAGGTTGTTAAGATGCTTTGCATTCGGTGCTAATCTTGATGCTCCAAACGAATATATGTGTATGTGATTGATGTCGTGTGATTTTATGATATTATGACCCCAGAGCCATAACGCTAATCTGTATTTCACAAAACTCACTGTTACGTTTTCATTTAAAAACTTGTTATAAATAAAACTAATATTTGTTAAAAGTTTTTTGGGGTGCGTTCTGCAGCTGCAGATATTTTTTTTTTATATTTTTTTTTATTATATATATATTTATATATATATATATATATATAACGCGATTAAATTTGTCGAAATCCTTTTTTTTTAAAAAAAATAACAAATCAACAAAATTACATACTGAAATTAATAAATTTTATTTCTCCAAAAATGTCATCAATAAACTTTTCATCTTTTGAAAATATCACAACACTGATTAGTAATCTTATTGATTCCAACAAAGATGCTTTACCTTTAAAACATATCAGTAAGCTTGTAAATGATCTAACAAATTTATTGATTGATTCAAATTTTTATGATGTAGAAATTAAAATTGGAGTAGACAAAAAAATTTTTAAGGCTCATTCAAACATCTTGAAAGCAAGATCTTCATACTTTAAGGCAGCCTTATCAAATAACTGGATTAAAAGGTCTGAAAATGGTATCATTTTATTTGAAAAAGAAAATATATCTTCAAGTGTATTTGAAGTTCTTTTAATGTAAGATTAATTTATTTATTTAGTTTAATTTGTTAAATAATTTATTAAATGATTTTTTTTTTTTTTGAAAAAATTTCTAAATTATTAACATTACTTTTATTATTATATTGTTTTTTTTTCAAGGTATATTTATAATGGAATTATTAATATTAATAATTTAAATTTTTTTGAAATTGTTGAACTTCTTATGGCAAGTGATGAATTAGATTTTAATGAATTAGTTGATGAATTACAAAATTACATTATTACAAATGAAGAAAAATGGATTCAACATTGTTTATATTATCTTTATCAAATTTCATCAATACATCAATCATTTGGCACACTTAAAGATTACTTTGAAAAAATGATCAATAAAAAACCAGGATCATTTTTAAAATCATCAGATTTTAAAAATATTGATAAACCTATGCTCAAATTTTTATTAGAAAAAAATTATTTAGGAGTAGATGAAATTGATGTTTGGGATCATATCATTCAGTGGGGAATTGGGCAAATTAAAAATTTGGAGGAAAAAAAAAATATTTCAGAGTGGAGTGAAGTTGATTATGAAGAGTTAAAAAATATATTAGAAGATATTATTCCTCTAATTCGATTTCAGGATATCACCAATGAAAACTTTACTGATAAAATTATGCTATATCAAAAACTTTTTCCTAAGGTATTTTGGAATAACCTATTATGTTATTATTTAGTTCCTAATAGACAACAATATGCTTTACAATTATTACCATCAAGAATTCCAAAAATTGAATCATTGATAATCAATCACAAGCTTACTTTGCTTTTTGCTAGTTGGATTGTTAAAAAAAACACACAATATACTTTATTAAGAGATGTCAAATATGAGTTTAAGCTTTTATATCGTAGTAGTAGAGACGGTTTAAATGAAGTTATATTCCATCAAAAATGTGATAATATTAACAGAACTCTTGTAGTTGCTAGAATGCAAAATTCTGATCAGATAATTGGTGGTTATAATCCACTTAATTGGAATGGAGGTGATGTTTTTGGGGAGTTCAAAAGAACAACTGACAGTTTTATATTTAACATTAGTAATATAAATGATATTAATACTGCACAATTTAGTTATGTTGTTAATAATGATTATGATCATGCAATTTATTGTGCCAATGGTTCTTTACCTGTTTTTGGTGATGTCAAAAAGATTAGGTTTAAAACTGATAGTACTATTAGTATTGGTACTAATTTTAGTTATACTGATAGAGGAGAGACTTATAATGACATCAATATAGTAGATGGTAGTAGATATGACGAATTAGAAGTTTTTCAAATAATTATGAAATTAAAATAGTATTTCTTGAATAACAATTCAATGTTATTTTTTTATTATTATAGTTATGTGTAATATTTAAACTACTACATAATAGTATTAATTATTTTTAAATTGAATATTTTTTTTGTAATAAAAAAATCAGGTTCATTATTTTATATCAAATTCATCTGTGGTGTTGGTTCATATTTAACTAAAAGTAAATTTTATTTATTTTTTCTTAAAATTATTTCCAAAATTTAATTGACATATCAGAGTTTATAACCATAAAAAATTATCATTATAAGATAAAAAGTTAGAATCAAAAACATCAGATACTGTGCTACATTCCAAATTGCATGAGAAGATATGATAATGGGTAGTGATGATGACGACAACTAATGTACTTTAAGATTAGGATAGCAAATATGTAAACTAATTTAATAAATTCTTTGCAAAGGCCTCGGACATTCATTGTTGTTTCTGTGTTCATTTCCTCCAGAAATGTTCTATTAAAAGTGAAAAAATTTGTTGTGATAAAATCATTGATTCCCACCAAAGAAAGAATTAGAGCTCCAATTAGATCATTTTTGAATTTATCTTAAATGATTTTCTGTATATCAAAAAAGTTTGATTTTCCAAATTCCTTGATACAAATGTAATTTATTGATTGCACTTTCTTTCCTGCATATTATTCATTATCCGTTATATATAATTTATTTTGGTTTCCTTTTCCTCCTTCTCTCTGTGCGCTTATTTAAAATTACTATTGACAAATTAAGAAATAAATTGATTACATGTGACACTGTTCAATAATAATAATAAATTTCTCCAAAAATGTCATCAATAAGTTTTTCATCTTTTGAAAATATCACAACACTGATTAGTAATCTTATTGATTCCAACAAAGATGCTTTACCTTTAAAACATATCAGTAAGCTTGTAAATGATCTAACAAATTTATTGATTGATTCAAATTTTTATGATGTAGAAATTAAAATTGGAGTAGACAAAAAAATTTTTAAGGCTCATTCAAACATCTTGAAAGCAAGATCTTCATACTTTAAGGCAGCCTTATCAAATAACTGGATTAAAAGGTCTGAAAATGGTATCATTTTATTTGAAAAAGAAAATATATCTTCAAGTGTATTTGAAGTTCTTTTAATGTAAGATTAATTTATTTATTTAGTTTAATTTGTTAAATAATTTATTAAATGATTTTTTTTTTTTTTGAAAAAATTTCTAAATTATTAACATTACTTTTATTATTATATTGTTTTTTTTTTTCAAGGTATATTTATAATGGAATTATTAATATTAATAATTTAAATTTTTTTGAAATTGTTGAGCTTCTTGTGGCAAGTGATGAATTAGATTTTAATGAACTAGTTGATGAATTACAAAACTACATTATTACAAATGAAAAATGGATTCAACATTACTTATATTATCTTTATCAAATTTCATCAATACATCAATCATTTAATACACTTAGAGTTTACTTTGAAAAAGTAATTAATGACAAACCAGAGTTATTTTTAAAATCATTGGATTTTAAAAATATTGATAAACCTATGCTTAAGTTTTTATTAGAAAAAGATGATTTAGAAGTAGATGAAATTGATGTTTGGGATCATATCATTCAGTGGGGAATCAGACAAATTAAAAATTTGGAGGAAAAAAAAAATATTTCAAAGTGGGAATGGAGTGAAGTTAATTATAAAGAATTAAAAAATATACTAGAAGATATTATTCCTTTGATTCGATTTCAGGATATCACCAATGAAAACTTTACTGATAAAGTTATGCCATACCAAAAACTTTTTTCTGAGGTTTTCTGGAACAACTTATTATGTTATTATTTGGTTCCTAATAGACAACAATATGCTTTAAAATTATTACCATCAAGAAATCCAAATATTGAATTAAAAAGTTCAAAAATTGAATCATTGATAATCAATCAAAAGCTTACTTTGCTTTTTGCTAGTTGGATTGATAAAAAAAACACACCATACACTTCATTAAGGGATGTCAAATATGAGTTTAAGCTTTTATATCGTAGTAGTAGAGATGGTTTAAATGAAGCTATATTCCATCAAAAATGTGATAATATTAACTGTACTCTTGTAGTTGCTAGAATGCAAAATTCTGATCAGATAATTGGTGGTTATAATCCACTTAATTGGAATGGAGGTAATTTTTTTGGGGAGTTCAAAAGAACAACTGACAGTTTTATATTTAACATTAGTAATAGAAATGATTTTAATACTGCACAATTTAGTTATGTTGTTAATTATGATTATGATCATGCAATTTGTTGTACCCCTTATTTTTTACCTATTTTTGGTGATGTCAAAAATATTAGGTTTAAAACTGATGGTAGTATTAGTATTGGTAATAGAAATAGAGTTCCAAGGACTTATAATGACATCAATCTAGTAGATAATAGTAGATATGATGAATTTGAAGTTTTCCAAATAATTGTGAATTGATTAATTAAAACTAAAATAATATAACTTATTAATAATGTAATATTTCTTGAAGGGTAAAACTTTTAAATAATTATATATTAGATTATCAAATGAATAAACGTGGTCACAAGGCCTCACTTAGCATTAAAAAAAAAAACAAAATATATTATTTCCTCAATGTCATTTTTATTATTTATAATCATGTTACAATCAAACAATATTATTATTATAGCTATAGTTATGAGCATTTTTTGTAATAAAAAAATCAGGATCATTATTTTTATATTGAAATTCATCTGGTGTTGGTTCATATTTAACTAAAAAGTAAAAATAATTTAATTATTTTTTTTTCTTGATATAAAATAATATATGTATGAATCAACAAACACACATATGAACGGAAAAAGACACTCACTATAAAATCCAAGATTATTTCCAAAATTTAATTGACAGATTAAAGTATTATAACTTGCTAGACCCATAAAAATCAATGTAATTATCACTGTATAAAAACATAGAAAATTAAATTAAAAAAAAAAAAAAAAATTTAATAAAAAAAAGTACTAATTTATTTACCTATGACAAGATTAGTTTGAAAAAATATATCAAAATTAATACATTCTTGTACAGATTCATAATAATTATCACAATATCTAAATGTCCACCATCCCATAAAAATGGCTTGACATAAATTACTTATATGAAACGTGACCAACATTCTATTATTTTCATTTCTAACCTATATTAATAACAGGTAGTGTTAGTTATGGTATGAAAAAATTAATATAATATATATATATATATAAGTACTTACGCCAATAACCATTAAAATCAAATAGACAACTAGTAAAGCGTTGAACGGAATCAGGTTCAAAAAATCGAAAGGTCGAGAACTAGCTTTAAGGTTATTTAATGATTCATCCCATTCTAGAATCGAATAGATAACAGACCACATTCCTGTCAAGATTACTATACCATGAAGAATTGGAAATTGCCGTTGATATTTTGCATGCATTTCTAAATTTTAAAAATATCGTTTAGCCATTAGAACTTGTATGATTTATATGGCCACTTTTTAGTTTATTATTATTGGGTTGCTTACGTTTTATTTTCACGTTTTTAGTCAATTCATATTCGGAAACTATGGGCCATATTCTAAATAAATATTTCGTGTGAAAAATTTTAAAAAATAATTATTAGACTTTCTTCCAAAAATAATTAATTTCTCGCTTACTTCTCTTTCCATAAATAATAAATAATCCAAAGATACCAGATTTGTAACAATGACAAGAATGATAATAGAAAGATGCCGCTTAGTTTGAATGATGAACAATTAGCGCCACAATAATTCGGCATGAAATTAAAGACGAATATCCCCATTATTATCGGGACCATATTTACTATAGTATATACAATGCTGTGTAATATTGTTTTCTCGTGAAACTTTTTTGGAAAAGTAAAGAAAAATAAATAAAAAAATTAGTTATCATTGAAAACTTTGAGAAGTTGAGCATAGATTTTTTCCGTGTCAAACAATATATATATCAATAAAATATTTACAACTATAAATCCTGAACTTATAGGAAACAAGACCATCAGGAAGAAAGCTGAGTTGTGATTTAATTTACGTGAAAGTATTAAAAAACTTAACAACATTATGGAATATCCAATCATGTGTATTATATAAGTGATTAAGAATAAATTTTCATATTTATTATCGTATTCTTTCAGCCACTTAAATTTATTGAGGTTGATTTTACTAATATTGAATTTCATTTTTTTAAAAAATATGGGCGAAAGAAAAAAAGACAAACGAGTTAAATGAATGAATGAATGAATGAATGAATGAATGAATGAATGATTAAGAAATTGTATAAAAAAGAAGACACTAATGATTATATAAATCAATATCTTCTAAGGACCAGCCAATTTCTTAATCTTTTTGAGAAAAAAGAAAAATGAAAAATTTCAGTAATTATTTTATTATTTATCATTTTATAACCATGAAAATTGCAGCACGAAAATTTATTTGTTTGTTAATCATTACTATATATGGAAACAAAGAAAATTTCAATATAGTTTTTTGTGAAATCCAAATATCTCCACAAAGAATTTTATTTTTTGATTTGTTGATTGTCTTTTTCCTATTATATTTTTTAACGCGTTTTTTTTCGAACCAATATTATGACGATGGTAATGAATACTAATAAAAATATTATGAAAAAGGTTAATAATAATAATAGGTCTGAACTTGGCGAATTTCCAGCACCTCTATCATCACTTTCATCAGTTTATTATGAAGATAAAAACAAATTAATCAAAGCCCAATTAAATCGTATCCACTTTTGGTCAAGAAATTCGTCTTCACTGCCAGCACCTCTACCACAATTACAATCATCATCTTCGTCTTCAAAATCAGCATTATCCGGAAATAACCAATTGACAGCTTCTAGTTTCTCAGATATTGGATTACTATTTAGATATGATTCACAACAAATTTCCATATGTATTCATAAAATGAGGGAAGAGATCGTGATACCGTTTAGTGAAATTGTCGAGTGTAGATTTATTGATGAGAGACAAATGATGATGAGTCTGAGACCTAGCTTTGTGAGACGTGTGAGTATTTAAATATATTTCATTTATTATATAAGGTGTAAACATTATTTACTCATCTCATAATATTAATAATCTTGATAGTGTTACACTCATAGTACAAAATATCCATACAAGAAAGAACCTAAAACCTTGAATCATAATGAAGCATTATCATCAATAAGAATGACAATCAATGATTATTTTTCAAACGTGGAATATTTATTAATTAAAACATATCATAAATTAGAATTAGAAGTTTTCAATGTTGAAGGATTTGCTACAGCAAACATTAATACTAACATTAATGTTGATACTAATAATAATAATACAACTATTAGTGTTAATACTAATGATGATCATAGTAATGACAACGATGGTAATGACAATAACAACAATGATAATAACGATAATGATGATGATAATAATAATAATGTTAGTAGAGGCGATGATAATGCTGAAAAGGAATTATCACAAAAACAAAAACAACAAGAACAACCAAATTTACATGAAATTGATTTATTCTTCTCGTCAACACCTTCATCACCATTATCTTCAAAATTACAGGAACCATTGAAACCTATGATTCTAAACAATTCTACAACAAAATCTTTGTCAATCAAAATTTAAAATTTATATTTTCATAAATGTTAACGCTACATTATTGTATTTTATAGTTATTTTCATAATGTATTGATATTATAGTTATTCTTATAATTATTGAAAAAAATTTTTGGTTATATGTTGGTAGAATTTAAAAAATAATTTTATTAATATTTTAGTAGAATTAAAAAATAATCTTTGATATATATATTATTATTATTGTTAAAATAGGATCATGTGATTTGGAAAAAAGCATTCAATTAACAAGTTTACAAATGAGGAAGCAAAGTGAGCCATCAAGATTTTCATTTACGCTTCCCATAATTTCTTTTATCCTTTTGCTTTATAGTTTCTTGATATTACACAACATCACCTTCTTGTTTAAAATACCTCCAAGCAATATTCCTTTTTTTACTTCCTCTTCACAAATCATTTATTTTTCATGATTAACAGTATTTAAATCATTCAAAAACGATGGTGCTTTTAGGCTTAGAGCAGGACTAATACACAAATATAACAATCATGATTGTCTTAATATATTAATTTCTGATTGCATAATCTTTTGATAGGTAAAAATGAAAAACAATTTTATTTATTTATTACGTTGATAATTAATTGAAAACAAATTTTCTAATGATTTTTTTTTTACATACTTTTTTTACAGGTATTTTTTTATTACATCTATTCTTTTAAGCCATTTTGGTTCAAGAGATTTATTTAACCTTTTGTACTCATCAATAACATGTCTATGTAATCAAAATCAAAAGATAATATATCCAGAGAATCCCCCACAAAGGTGCCCTACTCATCGCCACATATATCTATCATGTGGTGAACATATTTTCATCAATGGATACAGTTGAGTGTGGTAGTGTAAGGCCTTGTGTCTTGTGAACAGTGAGTGCAAATGCATTCTGAATTGGGAATTGCCTCCTGGATGCTGGTATTCCATTGATAGTGAAGTATGTGATTTCTCTTTGAACATTTATCTTTACAATATTGTTAGCTGTGGGTAAAGTAACCTCAACATTATCATCATCAATTACCTTGGTGATTACTCCTATTGTCCCATTACATACTCCATGTTCAAACAATTTATTGTTTAGGAACATTATGCGAGCACCTCCAACAAACATCATAAAAGAATCCTTTTGTATATCCTGGATCATGATGTCTTTGTTGGAATTAAAGGCCCTGAATGTAAAGTCCAAAAAATCATCATTGTCAAGTCTTGAAGTTGCCATACCATTCAAAACATTAGATACACTCGCAGACTTTACAAATGCGATTGTAGATAAGATGGAAGGCATAATTATTTATGAGTTTTATTTTTTATTTTTTTTAAATATGATTTAAATTATTTCGTGAGTATCAAATATTTTCTTTGCATCTAGTAGTTCATTTGCTTAACCTTTTTATACAACCTTTCTTCACTAACCAAATCGTAAAAATCAGTAATTCAATGAATGGCAGCACAAGAAACATATGTTAATGTAGACATGACAATAAATGCATCCACATGTGAAAAAAAAAAAGAAAGACAAAAGGTGTAAAAATAAACACATAGTTGCATAAGTACATGTTCTTAACAATTTCGAACACGTTGATTGACAGCAACAACAATCAATGATGGGCGAAGGAACACATGTTAACATTGCAGCATGGATAACATGACAATAAACATATCCACACAGCATAAAAAAAAGAAAGATGTATGGCGTAAAAATAAACACGTAGTTGCATATGTACATGTTCTTAACAAATTAGAACACATTGAATGTTTACCAATGATTTCATAACAAACACGTTGATTGATCAGATAATGGTTCACAGCCATGATCTCATGCACCTGAATCAAGAATCAATGGATAAGTGTAGATCTCAAATTGAGGTGCATTTGTTGGTTGGAACTTAAAATTGTTGAACTTTTCATTAAAAACCAATGCAAAAACATGTTTTCTTGCCATAAAAAAAAATGCTCAGAAGGTCCAAAATCATGTTTTATTGTCAATTTTCACAACAATTAGTTTAAAAGTTAGTTGTTAAGTAATTTCCGGCCAATTAAAAAAATTGTAATTTTGGTTTTTCTTATCCGATGATTCTTGATGTTTTTGATGAGTACACAAAGAAATAGATAATAATAATAATTAGATACATGTGAAATTCTTGACATTCTAATACGTGTTAATTATTTATTCAAATTTTAAAATTAATTTGTGGCTATGGAAAAAAGTAAACAGGTTTTCACAGACCACAAACTTATAAAAAATCACCTATATAAATGAACTATGCTCTCTGTTCTCTCTTCTCTCTCCTTTCTTCTCTTCTCTGCAAGTTTATAAGAAATTAAATCTTTGCCGTATATACTACTCTAATATGCCAGAATAAGAAAAAACTGAAGATCTGATTGAAATATGGAAACGATTTCAAAAATCTGCGAAAAAAATTACGAGTTTTGGCAAGCAATAGTGACACGACGAGCATTCAATCTTTTATTTGTGTTAATAATTAAATAATTAAGAAAATTTTTATCATTGTAATTCTCTATTATTATAAATATGAGAGAAATTTGTAAAACGTATAAATAATATTTAATTTATTGATTTTACATGATGACGACGATAAAGGATGTAGGTGGAGGAGGGGAACAGCAAATCCAATTTTGGAAGGTATAAATGATGGTTTTGATCCAACCCAAACTTCAGCTCCAACCATAGAATAACTAGATCCAGAAGATGACAAATTTGTTGTTTTTGTTGATTCACTACAAATTGTTGAAGTTTCATACTTTGTATTGATAATTTTAGCCATAATTCTTTTTAGTAATTGTTCTTCTATTGTTAATATTTTTTGACCTTTTACAACATCTTCATCAGGATTCAGGTAAATAAAATTATAATATATATTTTATTCTATTATAGTTATTTGGGAGTGAAGAATTAGATCTAATGACAAGGTCTAGAAAATACCAATATAAACCTGTAATAAATCAGTATAGCAGTTTGTCACTTTTTGGTAGTTGATCAACTAAAAATCGGGAAACACAATCAATATCATGTGTTAATTTTTAGCTGACTGGCGCTAATTGTCCTTTTTCGACCAGTAAAATAAGAGTATATGATGATGTAAAAAAATAAAATTGGGGGAAATTTTAATTCATAATTTTAAAAATGACGCAATATTGGGGAAAAATTTTTTTGACCACATATCAGTATATTATATATAGATATATTAATATATTTTATTAAAAGCTTATCGTCCAATAAAACTAATTCCTCGACAGAATCACATGATTTACATATCTTCACTTTTTATGGTTGGGTTTTCCAACAAACTATATATCAAAATAAGATAGAGAGAACATTTTTGAAGAAATCTAATCATCATTTTGTTTACCTTAAGTTATCTACAGACGATTAGATTTTAGCTGCACAGAACTTTGAGATATATCAATTTAAAGTTCAATATGTTTACTATGTTTGAAAACATGGATTAACTTGGAAATCCTTTACTTGATTTGGAAAGATAATCAGATTTTTTTGAAATAATTGGATGTAATGCGAGATCCTGTTTAAACTGCGGTTTGATATTTTTTTTAACAAGACATTAGTATATTAGAAGTGATAACGTGCATGCATAATAATATTATTATTAATGCATATTTTTTAATGTTAAAATTTAATGTTAAATTTAAATGTTAAAGTTTAAATGCTAAAGTTTTTCAATATATTGGTTTTCTAAATAGAAATTTGATATTAATTATCATAATCGAATCCAAATAACGTTTTTTGTCCCTCCTTCCATTAATTCTGTAATTCATGAATTATCCTGTTTTTTAGTGGCAGTTCTTTATATAGGAATATATAATGATATATAATCGAACCAGTAGTTTTATGAACCGATACGAACCGATTCAATCCCTAATTAATATTAATTAATACCCAGATTGGATCTTTGTGGCACTATGCTCACTTTTTTCCTTATATCAAGTATTTTGCATAAAGAAGTTTTATTGACATTATTGAGAAACCAAGAGCCAACTACACAGTTTTCATGTTCTCGGCAAGTATAAAATAAGTATTAAAATAAAAAATGGTCTAATATGTTGGGATCATGAAAGAATACGGGGAATATTTACTGTGTTGACGTTCGATGCCATTATATTTACATGATAACATTAGTTTGGATCATATACTCATGATTGGGTTAGTTTCTCTTCTTGCGTTTCTTTTATTATTAAGCCGTTCGATTACCATGGTCTAATCATTATTATCAACTCAGGGTTACATTTTTTAAAATTGTTTTATTTTTATTCTTGGTTTTAGAATGAAAAAGATAGTAGCAGGGTACTTTCCTTTCGAACAGAAATATCATGGATTCAAGGAGGATTATTAACACTAGTTAACAGAGGTAAGTGAATACAAAAAATATATATTTATAATAAATCTTTGTTTCAATGAAAATTTTAAATATCTTTTCACGTGATATAATCAAGAGTATTATTAACTTGATGCAAAAAATTATCAATCCAACGAAAATCGTAAAAGAGTTACATAGTTTCAAGAAATTAATAACTAAAGCCGCATGTAATTTAATACAAATTGTTTTAGATCAGCTAATTAAATATTTGGTAATGTATTTTGTTTTCTAATTCCATACTGATTTCAATGCTATCAACTAATAATAATATTAAATATTCTTTTGACATGATAAGATTCTAAGTTACTAAAATTAAATAAAAACGGAAAGAATTGATGGGAACTTGCTGCGGAAACAATATTCTCTGTATTTTTCAAATGCAAGCAAAAAAAAAAATAATACATATCAATAATCTTTAGAGTTTCTTTCTTATCTGCACAAAAAAAATTTGTGGTAGGACAAAAATACAACTTTTCGTGCAAAGTTGTATGATTGGCCATTCTCCCCACTGATTACTATGTCAATCATTCACTAATTATAGGCGAATCATCTCTTTGCATCTTCTATTTTACCACAGATCTTTCAAATTTCCAGAGTGGAAGATCTAGAAATCCTCTTAATCCAAATGATTTTCTAGACGACATGAATAATTTAATATTAAAAATCATGAGATAATTTTAAATCATTTCTGACGCAGTAATTTTTCAAGGAGATGATGACAATTTTAAATGCAAAGAATTTAACTTGGAAGACGATGATTTTCAGTTTTTGGAAAGCTTTAACAAATAATTCCTCTTGGATTACTATTGGACTCTTTTTGACGACCAACGTTGATTTTAAATACGTATGTATGTTTCTTTCAGCTCGCTTGTATATTTTTGGATTATTCTTGAGTCTTCTGATAATGACGATGATGATATTTTGTTATTAAATATGACCGTGACGTATCCTCATGATAATGTTGGCAAAGAATTCAAATCATACATGTTGATTTGTGAGGCAAAGAAGCCAAATACTGGTCAAGGATAGAAAGAATACGAAGGAGTTAAAAAACGATTGTTATAATAACATAGTAATCTATTATTTAAAAAGAGCAAATTTTTAAAGAATTAAAGTGTATGAGCTACAGTTATAAGGTAACATTATTATTATTAATATCAACGTTAATTATATATATTGTCAATAATATTTATCTTTTCTCGAAAAAATATCCGGAAGGGTAATCTTATTGAAGCATGATCATCTGTACGAAAAGATTTGTAAGGTTCGAAGTAATTATTCAACTAAAGATAAGCGCTTTTTTTTTGGTTCTTATCTTGCGGATAAAAAGTAAATACTTTTAATAATGATATGTTGTATTTATGTTTTAATTGAAATTACGGAGATTGGAAAAGAGATTGGGAATCTAGAAAGAACATTGATGTGAAAAGTTTTTTAAAAAATTAATTGCAGAAACTTCTCCCATTCTGCAATAAAGTCGATAAAGAAAAATTTAAATATTAAATGATGATGATAAAAAAATAGTTAAATTTTTGATTTTGGATATTATAATATACATAATATGCGTGATATAATAACCAATTCATACTTTACTGCCAAGAATAAAATGAACAAGGAACAGAGCTAAATTGGAAAATTTTTTGAAAATTTTGTTTCTTCAATTTTCCCTTTCCTTATTTTCCTTCATACCTTAAGATCTCTCTTTCCCGACCACATCCTTTGTTGCAGTATACCCAAATTAGAACTTGAATTTTTTAACGTTGAAGGATTTGTTACAACCAACATTAATACTAACATCAATATTGATACCAATAATAAAGATGATGATGTTAGGAGAAATGATGATAACGTCACATTTATTGTATTTTATTATTATATTGCATTAATAATATTGTAGTTAATATTACATGACAATTTGAAAAATTTTTTTGCGATATGTAGTTTAAAAAAAAAATAGTTGGCTATCTCGAAAAATATTTTATGTGTGTGTATGTGTGCGCGCGCATATAAATGTGAGAAATATATTATTTGCGTGTTGACGATGAAATTCACTCATCGATTTTCTAATAAAAAGGATGTGGTGTGAATCATTATTATCATTGGAATTAGATGTTTGTCGAGATTGCCGGCGCATCAGGTGCTATTGACGATAAAGAATTTGGTGGTTTAGAAGATGAGCTAGAAGAATGAATTTCATGGTTAGTATCAGATGTAGATGTGGAAGAATATGAGCTAGAACTAGAAGAAGGAGGAGTGGTTTCGGTTGGGGAAGATACAGATGATGATGGTGATGATGATACATTTTGTTGTTGATTTAGTTGCATATTTTGTATTGATAATCTTAAACGTTCAGAATGCATTTGTCGTTGTTGATGTAAACGACCCATTTGTTCATCAATATATTTTTGCCACGATTCTTTAAGTAGTCGCTCTTCTATTTGTAATATTTCTTTAATTCTTTTTACATCTTCTTCATCGTTTTCGTTATTGATAATATAATTGATGTTATCAATATTTATAGATCTTCCTTTCATTTCCGTTTCCTCCTTAATTTGCTTTATTCGTTTGTCCATCGAATCAAGAATAGACTTTGTGGCCAATTGCTCTAAATGAATTTTGGTTTTGTCTTCAATCAATTCCTTCATATTTAAAATTAATTGGTCCATCGTAGACGCATAGTTTTCCTGTGGATAAAATGCGAAAAGGTGTGTGGTGAAAGGAGGACATTAATTAACGTGTAAAATTATACAACAGAAAAAAAAAACACCAGGTCTCTTGCCGTACCCTGCAAAACAATAATCAATATTCGTTTACCTTTGAATTAGAAGCTTCGAAAATATTTGACTCAATCTTCTTTGCTTGTCTAACAACCTCATAGAGTGGTTGAACCGAATAAGCTAATTCTGCTATCCCAATAATTTTATCAATTCTCTCTTCTCCTGTTACCAAAAGCCTCCATCTCTCTGATAATGACATAATTCTTTATTTTATTTTATAATTGAAATTGATAATAAAAAAAAGTTTCTATTTTTTTGTAAAGAGAAAAAAAAAAATATTTATCGTAGTTTTTTTTTAAAAAAATATTATTTATTTTGTTATTTATAAAAAAAAATATAATTTTCAATTGTTTCTTTTTTTATTTTAACGGAAAAAAAATTTTTTTTAAAGTATATTGATCATACATATTTATATCTTTAAGGTGCGTGGGTAGATAATTATCTTTTGTATGGGTAACTAACTAGGCATGTAGGTGGGTAGGTACTTCGATTGATTGATATTATTTGTTGGTTAGTTAGTTAGGATGTTTGTTAATTGGTCGGTCAACTAGTAAAAAAACAATATTTGAAATTTTTCTTGAATTAATTAATTCTAAATTTATACAAGAATGGAAAATATAACATACATACATACATACATACATATATATATATATATATAATAATAATAATAATAAATAAACAATAATAATTCATCCATTCATTCTCAATAGTATATTGTTAAAAATATTTTTTTACTACATAAATAAAAAAAGTTGTTGTAGTTGTTTGATAGTTGATAATAACATACCAACGGAAAAAAATTAAAACTAACAAAAAACAAAAGGAGGATGGGGGAAATTTTTGAATATGGAAAACGTAATGTAAGATGATGTAATATAACATTATTTTAATCGATGAGGATAATGAAATTATAAATTTGAACGTTGAAAAAATTAAATGTTTTATTTTTTTATGGTAATAGAAAAATGATGATGGTAACTGATCTGGTCAGTCATTTTTTTATATGATGATTATTATATAATTATTAATTATTATGATAACGGGAATTGCTTTTGTCGTTTATAATTAATTAATTACCTTGAAAAAATTTGAGTTGAAATGTGAATCCTTATCAAAATACTAATATTGTATATCGCGCGTATGTATATTTTATTTGCACATGAATTATCATCGCAGAATCCAATGTAAAATACAAACTAAGCAGCAACTAAAATATTTAAGTTTTAAGTTTTATTTATTTATTTTTATTGTAAAATAAAAAATCTTGGTTCCCATGAATTCGCCCAGTCCAATTTTTGTCTATTTACGGTTAATTGATAATTGATTCAATGTGATTTATGATGTTTATTAATTATGACGAGTAGCAATGCGTGTATTGTTTTTTTGTTGTCATTATTCAATCTGGTTATTTAGACGGGTTCTCGAACTGATCAGCATCAATTGCAATTACCGATATGTAATAGTTTTACTACTAGTAATAGTTATGCGTTATGAGCTATTATGTGCGTGTGTGCGTGTGTGCGTGATTCGTGATTCGTGTGTGTGCGTATGTGCGTGTGATTGTATAATATACATATAAATAATAATTATATATTTATAAAATGGGTTACCCCGAAAAATCAGTAAATAATGATCTATTTTAAATAAAATAGAGGAATGTTATTTATTTTTCATTTTGATAATGATTTTTAATTTTTAGATTAAAAAAATTCCAAATATTTTTTTATTTACAATTTTTTTCAATTCATTCTAGTATATATATAAATACACATAAATATTAATAACGAATAACCAAATAAATAAACCTTCTATCCTTATTTAGTTATACAATGGGTACATTTTATAAGAACTTTTTCTTGAAAAAGAAATTATTCCCAAAAAATATAAAAAGGGACCATTTCGGTATGACTTTTTCCGACTTACTTCAACCGGGACCAACAATAGAACCGAACTCGAATAAAAACACCCTATTATCATATTATTCAAATTTTTCCACAAATTATAAATAACCTGTTTTTAAGATCAAATGATCAAACCAACTAAACCAACTTGATTAAACTAAACCTAATTTCTTAATGATGTCATTAAAAAAACCCAGTTCCCTGGAAATTGACAGTATCAATATGTCCATGTGCCTTACGCGCCATTATTGCAATTTGGGGCATGCATGCTATAACCAAACCAGTATAACGCCACAAAATAACTGGTGGTGCAAAATGAAATGAAAGGAATAGATAGGTGTAATGAGGTTTTGATATCTTTTATGACATGAAAATTTCGATTTCTTTTCCCATCAGCCTTCTTTAATAGTATAAATTCATGAAAATGACAATTAGAAATCTTTGAACTTTTACCAAGGTTCAAAAAGAAAATGTTGGGATTTCATAATACGTATATAAGCTAGAAAGCCTTTTTTACACCATCATTAAAAATTTGGGTGTTACTCGATCCTGCAGTACTATTACACAGTCTACTACACTTGTTTTTCTATAGTTAAAAACTTTAAAAAATCACAATATATATTAGTTTATATATAGCATTTACAAATATGTTATAAACTAGTACAATTTTAGAACTATATGTAGAGTCGTATCAAAGTGTAACGTAACACCGGTCGATTCCGTCAACTGGATTTCAACACTGACTTTATTTTCCCCTTTAATTATAACAAGTTAAAAATAACATTGTCCATTAGAAGAACTTCTTTTTTTGCTTGTACTCTTTTTTACGTGCATTATATCTTATGTCATTGTGACTATTTTAGTAAATCGATGTTTTATAGCTACAATGATGTATAACGCGCAATGTTTTTTTTTTTATAGAAATTTTTTACACTTTGTATAATTTACTCTGACATCAATAATTGGAAAAAATTTATTTTTGAAAAATTGATTGACTCGGTAACTCATTATAGCATGATTTTATTTTAATGCTTGGGATTATTTTCTTTAAAACTATCAATTATTTAATGTTTGATATTCGACTTGCAGGATTTTTAATTTTCCAAAAAAAAAGACTTGATTTCCGAAGGATATGATGTAACGGAAAATTCATGGTGGCTGTGGACTTATTGAAATTGCATTTCCTTTCAAAGAACCTGTGAAGCCTCTCTCTTATTGGTCAGGATTTTTTTATCACAAACAAGGTCACGAATATAGAATCTAACGTGGGAGTCGGAAAATACTTTGTTAAATCTAGCTCAATACGTTAGATTTAATCAATGGGCTAATTATTGTATTCATTTTTGCAACTTATTATTTATTAATGTTAATTTAAACAATGCAGCAAACAAAAAGGCGCAAATTAAAAATTGAGCGTATTAAATTTGTTAGGTCAACTTCAGTTTATATTGAATGCTCGGGTGCCGAAGATAATAAGCTGCTGTATTTAATAGACAAGGACAAGAGGTAGTTGAAAAGTTTAGGAAATAAGCAAACAATATATAACATCCAACTACCATAAGAATTTGTAATAAAAACAAAAGTTGAAATTTTTACAAATCCTCCAATGCAAAAGTCTTTATTGTCCATAAAAAGAGACCTCATCGATGAGTATTTCTTGGAAATACTTACCCTAATTTGATATATTTATTGATGCCAGATTATAAATATACATATTCAAGCTGATAATATTTACTTCTGCAGCTAGTGATATATATATATATATACAAAGAGAGAAGAAAAAATTGATGTTAGGTTTATTTGATTATGATTAGCAGTTGTCAATATTTAATGTTGTGACAATTATTTAAATCGTCAAGATAGGCTATTTACCTATTTACCTTGAATAAAGTTTCACAATTTAATCATCTCATGTTGTTTTTCTTTTCTGCATTTTATTAGGTAATTGCATTTCTGTTATATAGTTTTCTTTTGCTGATTGTTTCTTTTCTTGTCGGTAAACTTTACAGGTAATCTTCTCCTTCCTTAGGTTATAATATCAAAGTGCCAGAGTATCAGTTAATTTAAACATAAAGTAGCAATTTTCTCATCTTGTTCTTTTCAAATACTTCTCCTTGGGTTCCATTGTAGATTATATATATTTATACTTTATGTAGGGGTAATTCCATATCAATTAAATCATACTTGATTTTTTAATGCACTCCTTGTTTTATTAATAGCAAAGCTAATTTGGATTGATTGAGTTATCTTATAAAGACAACCTTGAAATTTTATGTTATATTAGTGGTACAATTGTAGCATTAACATTCCCTATATGATAAAAAAACCAAATGTATTTTATTACTTTTTATTTTACTTTGCGATTGAGAAATCGTGTAATTTCCCAAGTTCACGAATGAAATAAAGTTTGTGTTTCTAAACAAACTTTAGCCCCTGTAAATTCCCTTCTGGGGTATTCCCATATCAAATATATATGCATATCAGGGCTGGCAGGGTTAAAAATCTAATTTAGTAATAATTGTCTTGACTAAACTTGACTTAACATAAATAGTTTAGTCACATTCGGGTTACACAGCCAGCCCTGATATATTAATATATATGTCCAAGTACGATCTATGTTCCCAAATCGGGTATATACCTTATTAAGTTGGAAAACACTGAAAGCCCTGACCATTTGTGTTACTGAATCACAAATTTTTTTTGATTATCACAAAAAAAAAAAACAAAAGAAGTTTCTTTCATCAAATATAAATAATATGCCAGAATTCGTGACACCGGGTCAAAGATTAGGATTTACACAAAATTTTAAAGCAGGTCCTGGTACTTATATTCGAGGTAGTCATATCTATGCTAGCGTTGTTGGTGTAAGAAAAGATTTTGTCAAGAAAGACGAAGAAAAGGTACTTATCATCTTCATCCTTATTATAATATAATATTAATATTAATATAGTTAATATGTAGTTAAAGAAGTATTATTAATAATAATTAAATCGCTTGATGGCGAGTATGGAAGTAACTACAATTAAAAAAATACTAACTTTTTTTATTTTAATTGTAATTATTTAGATACCAATAATAACAGTTTCGAGGGAAAAAAAACAATCGGCAGTACCAGATGTTAATAGTATTGTTAGTAGTATTAATGACATTTCTACAGCTACATTCATTCATTAACAGTATATTTAACATATGTTCACATAAAGATAACAGGTAAGGTTATACGTATAAATCCAAAAGAAGCTTTTGTGTCTATAATGGTTGTTGGTAGTTCACCATGCAAAGAAAATTTCCAAGGAATAATAAGGTTATTTACTAATTGTTATTATTATTTATTTATTTACCTTTTACTTTTGCATATACATTGTGCACTCATTACTTATTAAAATTCGCTTTTTTGCATTCATTCATTCATTCATTCATTCATTCGTTCATTCATTCGTTCATTCATTCGCTTACTCATTTTATTTATGTTATCGATTCACTTTACCAATATTACTTTACTCGCACTACGAAGATCTCAAGATGTAAGAGCTACAGAAAAGGATAAAGTCAAGATTTACAATTCATTCAGACCTGGTGACATAGTAAGAGCAGAAGTTGTATCCTTTACGTAATGACAGTAAGAAAATAACAACAATAGTAATATTATTATTATTTAATCTTATTGTCATTTAATTCTTTAAAAGATTTCACTTGGAGATGCAAGATCTTATACGTTATCTACAGCTAAAAATGAACTCGGTGTCATATATGCACAAAGTGTCGCAGGTCAATTATTTATTCATGTTATTGATTGAGATCATTAACATTATTATTATTTATTAAATGATTGTTACTGATGGTATTGTATTAATTACTCAGGCGCACCAATGATTCCTAAATCCTGGCAAGAAATGATTTGTACAAAAACCAAAATAATTGAACTAAGGAAATGTGCAAAGCCCATTTAAAATATAATGATGTAATAAATGACAATTGAAGTTATATAGTTATAATGATGATCTATTATTTTTATGAATGAATGAATAATTAATTAATAAATAATAAACCTTTTGTCTCTTCACATCCTCTCCATAGAAATATATAATCATCAAACAAATTTCTATTGTTATTTTTTTAAAATTAATAATTAAAAATAATAATAACCAAGAAAAAATTCTATTGCCACTGGCAATCCTATCATAATAAGAAATCTTTGTAATAATTGAATGTGGGAATATTCACACGTTTCCACTTTCCTATTTGTGGTATAATATCAAGTAAAAAAACCCCAATGTGAATTTATGGCGATGAAACAATTTGCTTTATCACAAAGACCTCAGTCAAAACAGGCTAAATAATATGACCCTTATCGGTAGATACCTATACTTCCTATAAGCAATATCCTTTTTTTCACGTGCCTGAAAAACACGTGAAAAACATATTGACCTACAGATCAGGTAGGTATCTACCGATATCTGCCCGATAACAAGAACTTATCAAATCTTCATCTTCAAGGGATGTGTATTTTCGTTTCAGATTCATGAACGTGTTAATAAAAGTTTTGTAGATTTCAATTACCACTGGCAATCATTACTTTACTTTGTTGTAATAATTGATGATTGATTATTTTAAAATATGAGATCCTGCGTAGCATCAGTTGACTTTTTAAAAAAAATTACTATATAATTATGTGTGCATCCGCAAAACACTATTTTATCACAAAATGAAAAATGCCAAAATAATTGTTTGCTTCAGATGAATCAAATTTATTCGTGAAAAACCAAATACTGATAAATGAGCGTTTCATTATATTTTCGAATGTCGCAATCGTAATTACAAACAGACAATGAACGTGATTTTTGATTTTGAATCCTCTCTCTTTGCATGAGTTCCTTTATAGTCTAGATTTATAAGTATAAGATATCCCCTGGGAGAGCAAAGTCGTTCTTCAATAACATGATATCAAATAACTTGTCCGACTTCTTTTCGTATTTTAAATAATAGCCACCTTGTCCATCTAAATTATTTCTTCCTTTTTTTTTTAAAAAAAAAAATTAATCAAGCTAGCAGAGTAGCCGTAGTAATACTGCTTTTTGTTATGTTTGATGAGATAACCAAAAACCGAACTGCCTTTATTTATTATATTATATATCTTTCTTGATGCAAATGCCTCTTTTCCATGAGACACTCTCAGGTCATATTACTCGAGTAGCTTTATTCTATCCTTGCTTGCTAAATGATTGTTCCTATGAATTATTTTAATTTCAACTTGTGATGTTTTAAACGATGCAATAATATCTTAAAAACAGTATCATTCATTACTTTTATTAATAACTCTGCTTTGTATATATAAATATAAAATTTTTAGTTCCTGTAGTCTATTGGACAGTTAGCTAATTAATTCATCGACGGTTACATATATTTACTTTTTCCACTATTTTATTATCATCAGGTGAGAGAGAGCCTTAAGACCTTCACGAAAATAATGACAGTGACAAAAGGTTGCATATTTCAACAATCACAAAACATAATTAAATATAGATTCTTTTAAATAAAATAAAAATTAGCATGAATACTATTGTCGGTTTTTTGCAAAGCTAATCCACATTTCTTTTTTAATATATATAACAGTTGGACAAATTCACATCAGTTGATAATCCATATGTAAAATGGAAATCCTGATAAAATATCTCTCATTATTGTTATAACAAATTCAAACATCATCATTAATCTGAAACTGCGCCATTATAACTTTCTAACGATCTTCGAAGTTATCTATGTAATCCTATACTTATTCAAAAACAGCATTATTTTTCACTCCAAAACTAAGATTTTCTCCAACATTACCTTTATAAACTTGATCAATGGTTAAGAAGACGTAAATCATCATAAGCTTTCATATGGGTATAACTTTATGTGGATTGTTGTTTAGAGAAAATGGCAAAAAACCAAAAAAAAACCATAGTTAATTTCCAAATACGGTAATTTGGTTGACTCGGTTAATATTAAAAATCTGAAATATCATGTGATCCATATAAAAAAGAAATACCCGCCGTTCAAATTTAAAATGAAGAGTTATTATTATGTAATTTTTATGTTACAATATTTTTTGAACCACATGACCAAATTTGGTTTTTTTGATGTAAAGTTCATTATAACAGATAAAGACAGGTTATTTACTTACGTCCGCATACATCACATGATAATAATAATTATGAATTGGTTTTACGTTAAGATCTTTTGAATAAAAGGCAACAATATGTACAACCAATTCTTTTCCAGTTGAAGATTTTGAAACCCAATAGCATTTATGACAAAATACAAGAATCTTTTTCGTCTCTACCATATAAACAATTGAGTTAATTAAACACGGAAATTTTTCGCTTTTGTTGTTTTTCTTATATAGTAATAGTAAAAAAAAAAAAAAAGTTAAGATGTGTTTGTTTTTCGCGACCAAAATCTACTTTTTATTCTTGTTTTGTTAATTAAACAATCGATCTTTGTTCTTATTTTTGCTAATCAAAAACAATCAATATTTATTCATATTATCATTCAATTGTTTTTTAAATAACAATAAAAAGAACCGACTAACCCTTTCTCGTGATTAGCCAAAATTTTTTACAAAAGTCATTTATTATTCAATTGTTTTCGAAGTCAAGATTCTTTCGGCTATTACAAGAAAATTCTCTGCAAATGGAACTTTTTAAATCTTAGACAAGTTTTATAAAATATCAATATTCACAACAATTTTTGATTTTATTTATCTAAAAATAATAAAAATTGTGGCCTTCCTTGATATTCGCAAACGCAATGTCATTGTTCTTATACATTAGTGTGAATGGGGAACGTAGATTTTCAAGATGGGATGTAGAGTTTCTGATTGTTTTTAAAAAAAAATTTCTTTCTTTTTGATAATAAAGTTAGTAAATTTTTTTTAGTAAAAAAGCTATTCTATTTTAAATCCATTTTTAGTTTTAATTTATTTATAACTTAATGTTCTTGCACCATTGTTTTTTAATATATCTAAAATTATCATTATTTAAAAAGTTTGTAAACATAATAAATGAATGCATTATTATTATTACATGTATGTTTCCCAGAGAATTAATTTTGATGAAAATTTGTTCGCTATATTCAATTTTTTTTCATCTTTCCACAAAAATTCAACAGTTCGTTGATAAGCCTTTGCAATTTGCCATTTGCAATCAACAATCACAAATTCCAGCCAACAAGAATCAAATAGCATATTGCAGATTTCTATAAAAATGGTTTGTAGGGAATTTCCTTTTTTAAAAAACAGAAGATTTGGCAAGTTTTATCAAGATTTTATCGGACAAAAAGTGTTCTGTTCCGAAATTAGAATTTATTATTATCAGATCTTGTTAATAAAAAGGGGAAAATAATAAAAAAAATATTACACAGAATTTCTAATGGTAAGACTCTGGTCACAATGATTGATCATCATATAATATATATATATATAGTTCGGATCAATCATATTTACATTTTAGTAGAAGATCTTCGTGTTACATACATATTAAAATTCGTTTGAATTATAACTTTAAATTAGAGTGTTTTTTATGTTTTGCATGATGTACAAATATATGTATTTATTTATTTAAATTTGTGATCTTAGATATATATGGTAATAAAGTTTTATACTGAAGGAATACAATACGCATATTTGTATATACACAGTTCACTCTCTCTATAACGAACCTTCCATCTCTATGTGATTTTTTATTTGTGTTTACTAAGATTATAAAGAGAAATTAATTATTATTAAAAAAAAAAAGTAAAGTTTGTTATAGAGATTTCGTTATAGAGAGAGTGAACTGTAGTAAGTGGGAAACTATTAATAAGAATCCCATAAAATAAATAAATGTTTATAATAATAATAAATTTTCGCTAATACACTAAATAAAAAATAAAGTAAACATACATAGTCAAATAAAAGCCAATGTAAAGATTCATATCAATAGGAAAGTACTAGAAGAATTAATGTTATATGCTCTGTATGTAATTTGTATCTTTTACTCCATTTTCATGGAGTATGGTCCTAATACTTTAAATATCACTAATAGGTGTGTCTATACTTTATATATTTCTTCAGTGAAAGAGCAAGGTATATACGTCTTTGTATTTTCTTTAAAAAAAAAGATATATATATGCTTTTCTTATAATAAAAAATGATGAAATAAATAAAGCTCCGAATGGCTCGATTTGGTTCGGTTTAATGCCCAATCCGAAACTGAACCGAAAATTCGGTTTTTCGGCCCAAAATTTCAGACATTCTATTCGTTAACTACGCAAAAATATACATAATAACTTCAAAAAAATTATAATAACTTTGTAACTAGTTTAGCGGATGTGTCACAAAGTAGAGATGCTGGAAGGATCCTATTTCTAAATACATACATAATTTATAATTTTATACCATGGTAACGACGGTATGGAGATCACGATTGAATTTTATACATAATGCCATGTTTAGATACAGCTGGTCAGTTATCGGTCGGATCGTTACATATTCATAGATTCACCACAAAAATTTGTACGCTTAGAGTTCCTATTCGTAATACAAATCCTTATTCGAATTATTCGTTTATTCGCTTTATTCGCTTTATTCGTTTTATTCGTTTTGTTCGTTTTATTCGTTTTATCGTTTTGTTCGAATTATTCGAATTATTCGTTTCATTCGAATAGAAATCCTAAGGACGTTCTATTTTTTCAATCCATATATAAAATTCATCGTCTCCGCAAACTTTTAAACTCTTATTGTTTCAGGTTCTAAATACAACGTCTTTGAGTAATTAAGTCTGTGCCTCCAGAAAAAATTCGTCCACTGATTGTTATTAGATTAGGATTAGTGGGTTTGGTTCTGAATAAGCAGAGTGCAAAAATTAGAATACCAGGAACTGCCAAGTAGTTTTTAGCCTAAGTTCGGAGCTTTAAAAATAAACCAACTTTAATAATAATAATTTATTCTCTATGAAGGTTGTAATTTTGATCTTAAAGTTGGAACAAAAGAAAATAGATTGAAAAAGAAGGAATAAATTAGTAAATGAATGGAAAACATTCTTAGCTTTTATATTCATGTTTCATATATGTTGCTTGTTCTTATATATATCATATCATTCATATATTTTATAATAAATTTTATCTATATACCTTATATATTTATATTGAATTCCATTTATTTGACTAAAAATTATACAATTTTTTGCTTCATATGTAACCTTTAGATTGATTTGCATCCAAACATATCCCAAATCTTTAAATGAAAGTGCGTAAAGAAAAGATAATAACTGCATAATTTTTTAAAAAAATAGTTGTTTAATGAATGGTGTTACCCATAACAACACCTGACGTATTTTGAGTACTTTAAACAATTATGAATTTACGTCATACAACATAAATTAAATTTATCACAGTGATCATCAAATTGTGATATAAATAGAATTTCCACTATGCTAATACACGTAAAAAAATGGGCTGCCGAGGAGATTGGGTATTAAGATCAATTACCAATGGTGATAAAGATGAATTTGGAATGGGAGGTAGGAAAAAAGGGAAACCAAGTATGGCACAAAATTCTTAAAAGAACTTGATTTAAAATCTCCAAAAAACCCAAAAGACATGCTAGTAAAATTAATGGAGAAGGTTTCCTGGAATCCTACACAATGTGATAAAATACAAACTATTGGAATAATACATTCGGGGGGTTTTTTTGTATGGTTCCGATGTTAATTTCTGAAAAAGTTTGTCGATATTCATTAATATTCTAATTTATAGGTTTTATGATTATGGTTTACCTTGATAGACCTAAGGGATACATTTGTAGAATAAAACGAAGTGAAACAATGGAAGTTCCTGATTCTCCAGAAAAATTCCCATCAATTTTACATATAATAAATGTATACACATGTATATAATTTATACACAGATAGATATTGTATTTACATTTATCTTGAAAAAAATTATTATATTCTTTTCCTTTACTTTATCGAAATTTCATTTATATTTTCGAAATTTCATTTATATTTATAAATAAATTATCTATCTAACTATAATGGCATATTATCATGTTTTTTATAAATTATTGGTAATTTTTTCTGTTTTAAAACTACCAAATCATTAATAATTCTTTTTCGTGTAGTTGCTGGCGAAATAATATCATCAATGAATCTAATTGTGTAAAAAAGAAAGAGAATTGAAAAATAAGAACGTGTATACAAAAGATTGTTTGTATATTATATTGTATATTTACCCTCTTTGAGCTGCTGGTAATGGATTTGCAAACTAATTAATATATAATAATAATAAATTTTTTGATTAATATTTAATTCTAATTCGATTCATGTTTAATTCACGCATGCTTTAAAAGAAATCTTTTACCTTGTCTGTTAAAGTTGGATTACAATTTTGATGATATATTGGCAAAGTTATCAATAAATTCTTTGGCATTATTATATGTTAAATGGTAATTATTTATTTTCAATATTTACATACCGATATATTCCTTTTCAGCATGAGTTTTATCTTTCTCGTTGCGAAAAATGATTTCTACTGCCCCCTAATAATAATTATTGTTGTTAAATAATTGCATGAATTATTAAGAGAACTAAAAAAAATTTTTTTTTTGATTAGAAACCTTTGCTCCCATGACTGCAATTTCACCAGTTGGCCATGCATAATTCATCTTTTTTTAAATTGATTGATTAATTAATTAATTAATTATAAATGAACAAATCTAATTAATTTTGTTTATCATAAATATATATATTTTTTTAGAAATTTTTTTACTTACGTCTCCACGAAGATGCTTACTAGACATAACATCATAAGCACCTCCATATGCTTTTCTAGTAATAATTGTAATTTTAGGAACTGTAGCCTAAAAATAATAATATCAATTAGGTTTTGGCTATATAAAAAATATATATATTATATGCACTCCCATTCTCTCTCTTCTCCAAATACCTCAGCATAAGCATAAAGTAATTTAGCTCCATGCCTAATAATACCATTATGCTCTTGTGCTGTTCCAGGAAGAAAACCAGGAACGTCAACAAGTGTGATGATTGGGATATTGAAAGCATCACAAAACCTTACAAATCTTGCACCTTTAACTGATGAATTGATATCGAGAACTCCTGATGAAACCAATGGTTGATTACCAACTATTGAAACTGTCTGACCATTCATTCTAGCAAATCCTACCACAATATTCTTGGCATAATTTGGCATAATTTCAAAAAAAACCTCATCATCTACAATACGTGTGATAACATCTCTCACATCATATGCTTTTGTAGAATCAACTGGAATTATATGATTAAGTGATAGATCTTCTCGATGTGCTGAGTCATCAGTATATCTGGTTGGTGCTTGTTCACGATTTGAAAGTGATTAGATATTTGTTTATTAATAAGTAATACCTTTGTAAAGCTTCAAAATCATTATCAAATGCATCATGTGCAACACCTATCATAAACACATACATATTATAGTTACTTAATATTTAAATAATTTTTGAATATTAATAAATAAAAAGGTTACCTGATGCTGCTGTATGTACCTTTGCTCCACCAAGTTCTTCTCTTGTAACATCTTCATTGGTAACAGCTTTAACAACATCAGGTCCGGTAACAAATAAATATGAAGTATCACGTACCATGAACGTGAAATCAGTAAGGGCAGGTGAATATACAGCTCCACCTACATCATTCACAAATATATATCAATAAAATAAACCGGCAATTAAATATATAAATATATAAATTACCTGCACATGGACCCATTATTAAAGATATTTGAGGCACAACACCAGATGAAAGAACATTTCTTTGAAAAATTTCAGCATAGCCAGCAAGTGAATCAACACCTTCTTGAATACGTGCACCACCGGAATCATTCAATCCAATGATTGGTGCACCTAC
>CAUDNR010003469.1:29160-70520 GCA_958430865.1 Entrophospora sp. SA101
TTTTTGGCGGCATTACAAATGAATGAATATTTTTTATTATTTTTGAGAATGGAATTTGATTGGCTCAAGCCGGCTAAGCCGGCTAAGCCGATAAATTTCTTAGCCGGCTAACATCACTATGTGTGACTAATTAATAAAAAATAATTAGTGAATAAATTTTTTGCTCAACACAACGAATAAAACAAAAATATTGATATAATAATAATATGACTGACTTAATATCGATGCTCAGTACAATATATACACACCTCGCATTTGAATATAACGTGTAAAGCCAAATCATACATAGGACGTCATTTCGGCACTATGTGTCTCAACTCTCGAATTCAAATGCAACATAAAAAGCAAACCGATGCACCAATTTTTGGAGGTAGCGGGTCTATTTATATGTTTTTGTTGTAATCCATTAGACTACTCGATCAATGCACCATCTCATGAATATTCTATTTTTATAAAGATTGCATCATTGATCATGAATACATGATAGGTTGTTAAGATGCTTTGCATTCGGTGCTAATCTTGATGCTCCAAACGAATATATGTGTATGTGATTGATGTCGTGTGATTTTATGATATTATGACCCCAGAGCCATAACGCTAATCTGTATTTCACAAAACTCACTGTTACGTTTTCATTTAAAAACTTGTTATAAATAAAACTAATATTTGTTAAAAGTTTTTTGGGGTGCGTTCTGCAGCTGCAGATATTTTTTTTTTATATTTTTTTTTATTATATATATATTTATATATATATATATATATATAACGCGATTAAATTTGTCGAAATCCTTTTTTTTTAAAAAAAATAACAAATCAACAAAATTACATACTGAAATTAATAAATTTTATTTCTCCAAAAATGTCATCAATAAACTTTTCATCTTTTGAAAATATCACAACACTGATTAGTAATCTTATTGATTCCAACAAAGATGCTTTACCTTTAAAACATATCAGTAAGCTTGTAAATGATCTAACAAATTTATTGATTGATTCAAATTTTTATGATGTAGAAATTAAAATTGGAGTAGACAAAAAAATTTTTAAGGCTCATTCAAACATCTTGAAAGCAAGATCTTCATACTTTAAGGCAGCCTTATCAAATAACTGGATTAAAAGGTCTGAAAATGGTATCATTTTATTTGAAAAAGAAAATATATCTTCAAGTGTATTTGAAGTTCTTTTAATGTAAGATTAATTTATTTATTTAGTTTAATTTGTTAAATAATTTATTAAATGATTTTTTTTTTTTTTGAAAAAATTTCTAAATTATTAACATTACTTTTATTATTATATTGTTTTTTTTTCAAGGTATATTTATAATGGAATTATTAATATTAATAATTTAAATTTTTTTGAAATTGTTGAACTTCTTATGGCAAGTGATGAATTAGATTTTAATGAATTAGTTGATGAATTACAAAATTACATTATTACAAATGAAGAAAAATGGATTCAACATTGTTTATATTATCTTTATCAAATTTCATCAATACATCAATCATTTGGCACACTTAAAGATTACTTTGAAAAAATGATCAATAAAAAACCAGGATCATTTTTAAAATCATCAGATTTTAAAAATATTGATAAACCTATGCTCAAATTTTTATTAGAAAAAAATTATTTAGGAGTAGATGAAATTGATGTTTGGGATCATATCATTCAGTGGGGAATTGGGCAAATTAAAAATTTGGAGGAAAAAAAAAATATTTCAGAGTGGAGTGAAGTTGATTATGAAGAGTTAAAAAATATATTAGAAGATATTATTCCTCTAATTCGATTTCAGGATATCACCAATGAAAACTTTACTGATAAAATTATGCTATATCAAAAACTTTTTCCTAAGGTATTTTGGAATAACCTATTATGTTATTATTTAGTTCCTAATAGACAACAATATGCTTTACAATTATTACCATCAAGAATTCCAAAAATTGAATCATTGATAATCAATCACAAGCTTACTTTGCTTTTTGCTAGTTGGATTGTTAAAAAAAACACACAATATACTTTATTAAGAGATGTCAAATATGAGTTTAAGCTTTTATATCGTAGTAGTAGAGACGGTTTAAATGAAGTTATATTCCATCAAAAATGTGATAATATTAACAGAACTCTTGTAGTTGCTAGAATGCAAAATTCTGATCAGATAATTGGTGGTTATAATCCACTTAATTGGAATGGAGGTGATGTTTTTGGGGAGTTCAAAAGAACAACTGACAGTTTTATATTTAACATTAGTAATATAAATGATATTAATACTGCACAATTTAGTTATGTTGTTAATAATGATTATGATCATGCAATTTATTGTGCCAATGGTTCTTTACCTGTTTTTGGTGATGTCAAAAAGATTAGGTTTAAAACTGATAGTACTATTAGTATTGGTACTAATTTTAGTTATACTGATAGAGGAGAGACTTATAATGACATCAATATAGTAGATGGTAGTAGATATGACGAATTAGAAGTTTTTCAAATAATTATGAAATTAAAATAGTATTTCTTGAATAACAATTCAATGTTATTTTTTTATTATTATAGTTATGTGTAATATTTAAACTACTACATAATAGTATTAATTATTTTTAAATTGAATATTTTTTTTGTAATAAAAAAATCAGGTTCATTATTTTATATCAAATTCATCTGTGGTGTTGGTTCATATTTAACTAAAAGTAAATTTTATTTATTTTTTCTTAAAATTATTTCCAAAATTTAATTGACATATCAGAGTTTATAACCATAAAAAATTATCATTATAAGATAAAAAGTTAGAATCAAAAACATCAGATACTGTGCTACATTCCAAATTGCATGAGAAGATATGATAATGGGTAGTGATGATGACGACAACTAATGTACTTTAAGATTAGGATAGCAAATATGTAAACTAATTTAATAAATTCTTTGCAAAGGCCTCGGACATTCATTGTTGTTTCTGTGTTCATTTCCTCCAGAAATGTTCTATTAAAAGTGAAAAAATTTGTTGTGATAAAATCATTGATTCCCACCAAAGAAAGAATTAGAGCTCCAATTAGATCATTTTTGAATTTATCTTAAATGATTTTCTGTATATCAAAAAAGTTTGATTTTCCAAATTCCTTGATACAAATGTAATTTATTGATTGCACTTTCTTTCCTGCATATTATTCATTATCCGTTATATATAATTTATTTTGGTTTCCTTTTCCTCCTTCTCTCTGTGCGCTTATTTAAAATTACTATTGACAAATTAAGAAATAAATTGATTACATGTGACACTGTTCAATAATAATAATAAATTTCTCCAAAAATGTCATCAATAAGTTTTTCATCTTTTGAAAATATCACAACACTGATTAGTAATCTTATTGATTCCAACAAAGATGCTTTACCTTTAAAACATATCAGTAAGCTTGTAAATGATCTAACAAATTTATTGATTGATTCAAATTTTTATGATGTAGAAATTAAAATTGGAGTAGACAAAAAAATTTTTAAGGCTCATTCAAACATCTTGAAAGCAAGATCTTCATACTTTAAGGCAGCCTTATCAAATAACTGGATTAAAAGGTCTGAAAATGGTATCATTTTATTTGAAAAAGAAAATATATCTTCAAGTGTATTTGAAGTTCTTTTAATGTAAGATTAATTTATTTATTTAGTTTAATTTGTTAAATAATTTATTAAATGATTTTTTTTTTTTTTGAAAAAATTTCTAAATTATTAACATTACTTTTATTATTATATTGTTTTTTTTTTTCAAGGTATATTTATAATGGAATTATTAATATTAATAATTTAAATTTTTTTGAAATTGTTGAGCTTCTTGTGGCAAGTGATGAATTAGATTTTAATGAACTAGTTGATGAATTACAAAACTACATTATTACAAATGAAAAATGGATTCAACATTACTTATATTATCTTTATCAAATTTCATCAATACATCAATCATTTAATACACTTAGAGTTTACTTTGAAAAAGTAATTAATGACAAACCAGAGTTATTTTTAAAATCATTGGATTTTAAAAATATTGATAAACCTATGCTTAAGTTTTTATTAGAAAAAGATGATTTAGAAGTAGATGAAATTGATGTTTGGGATCATATCATTCAGTGGGGAATCAGACAAATTAAAAATTTGGAGGAAAAAAAAAATATTTCAAAGTGGGAATGGAGTGAAGTTAATTATAAAGAATTAAAAAATATACTAGAAGATATTATTCCTTTGATTCGATTTCAGGATATCACCAATGAAAACTTTACTGATAAAGTTATGCCATACCAAAAACTTTTTTCTGAGGTTTTCTGGAACAACTTATTATGTTATTATTTGGTTCCTAATAGACAACAATATGCTTTAAAATTATTACCATCAAGAAATCCAAATATTGAATTAAAAAGTTCAAAAATTGAATCATTGATAATCAATCAAAAGCTTACTTTGCTTTTTGCTAGTTGGATTGATAAAAAAAACACACCATACACTTCATTAAGGGATGTCAAATATGAGTTTAAGCTTTTATATCGTAGTAGTAGAGATGGTTTAAATGAAGCTATATTCCATCAAAAATGTGATAATATTAACTGTACTCTTGTAGTTGCTAGAATGCAAAATTCTGATCAGATAATTGGTGGTTATAATCCACTTAATTGGAATGGAGGTAATTTTTTTGGGGAGTTCAAAAGAACAACTGACAGTTTTATATTTAACATTAGTAATAGAAATGATTTTAATACTGCACAATTTAGTTATGTTGTTAATTATGATTATGATCATGCAATTTGTTGTACCCCTTATTTTTTACCTATTTTTGGTGATGTCAAAAATATTAGGTTTAAAACTGATGGTAGTATTAGTATTGGTAATAGAAATAGAGTTCCAAGGACTTATAATGACATCAATCTAGTAGATAATAGTAGATATGATGAATTTGAAGTTTTCCAAATAATTGTGAATTGATTAATTAAAACTAAAATAATATAACTTATTAATAATGTAATATTTCTTGAAGGGTAAAACTTTTAAATAATTATATATTAGATTATCAAATGAATAAACGTGGTCACAAGGCCTCACTTAGCATTAAAAAAAAAAACAAAATATATTATTTCCTCAATGTCATTTTTATTATTTATAATCATGTTACAATCAAACAATATTATTATTATAGCTATAGTTATGAGCATTTTTTGTAATAAAAAAATCAGGATCATTATTTTTATATTGAAATTCATCTGGTGTTGGTTCATATTTAACTAAAAAGTAAAAATAATTTAATTATTTTTTTTTCTTGATATAAAATAATATATGTATGAATCAACAAACACACATATGAACGGAAAAAGACACTCACTATAAAATCCAAGATTATTTCCAAAATTTAATTGACAGATTAAAGTATTATAACTTGCTAGACCCATAAAAATCAATGTAATTATCACTGTATAAAAACATAGAAAATTAAATTAAAAAAAAAAAAAAAAATTTAATAAAAAAAAGTACTAATTTATTTACCTATGACAAGATTAGTTTGAAAAAATATATCAAAATTAATACATTCTTGTACAGATTCATAATAATTATCACAATATCTAAATGTCCACCATCCCATAAAAATGGCTTGACATAAATTACTTATATGAAACGTGACCAACATTCTATTATTTTCATTTCTAACCTATATTAATAACAGGTAGTGTTAGTTATGGTATGAAAAAATTAATATAATATATATATATATATAAGTACTTACGCCAATAACCATTAAAATCAAATAGACAACTAGTAAAGCGTTGAACGGAATCAGGTTCAAAAAATCGAAAGGTCGAGAACTAGCTTTAAGGTTATTTAATGATTCATCCCATTCTAGAATCGAATAGATAACAGACCACATTCCTGTCAAGATTACTATACCATGAAGAATTGGAAATTGCCGTTGATATTTTGCATGCATTTCTAAATTTTAAAAATATCGTTTAGCCATTAGAACTTGTATGATTTATATGGCCACTTTTTAGTTTATTATTATTGGGTTGCTTACGTTTTATTTTCACGTTTTTAGTCAATTCATATTCGGAAACTATGGGCCATATTCTAAATAAATATTTCGTGTGAAAAATTTTAAAAAATAATTATTAGACTTTCTTCCAAAAATAATTAATTTCTCGCTTACTTCTCTTTCCATAAATAATAAATAATCCAAAGATACCAGATTTGTAACAATGACAAGAATGATAATAGAAAGATGCCGCTTAGTTTGAATGATGAACAATTAGCGCCACAATAATTCGGCATGAAATTAAAGACGAATATCCCCATTATTATCGGGACCATATTTACTATAGTATATACAATGCTGTGTAATATTGTTTTCTCGTGAAACTTTTTTGGAAAAGTAAAGAAAAATAAATAAAAAAATTAGTTATCATTGAAAACTTTGAGAAGTTGAGCATAGATTTTTTCCGTGTCAAACAATATATATATCAATAAAATATTTACAACTATAAATCCTGAACTTATAGGAAACAAGACCATCAGGAAGAAAGCTGAGTTGTGATTTAATTTACGTGAAAGTATTAAAAAACTTAACAACATTATGGAATATCCAATCATGTGTATTATATAAGTGATTAAGAATAAATTTTCATATTTATTATCGTATTCTTTCAGCCACTTAAATTTATTGAGGTTGATTTTACTAATATTGAATTTCATTTTTTTAAAAAATATGGGCGAAAGAAAAAAAGACAAACGAGTTAAATGAATGAATGAATGAATGAATGAATGAATGAATGAATGATTAAGAAATTGTATAAAAAAGAAGACACTAATGATTATATAAATCAATATCTTCTAAGGACCAGCCAATTTCTTAATCTTTTTGAGAAAAAAGAAAAATGAAAAATTTCAGTAATTATTTTATTATTTATCATTTTATAACCATGAAAATTGCAGCACGAAAATTTATTTGTTTGTTAATCATTACTATATATGGAAACAAAGAAAATTTCAATATAGTTTTTTGTGAAATCCAAATATCTCCACAAAGAATTTTATTTTTTGATTTGTTGATTGTCTTTTTCCTATTATATTTTTTAACGCGTTTTTTTTCGAACCAATATTATGACGATGGTAATGAATACTAATAAAAATATTATGAAAAAGGTTAATAATAATAATAGGTCTGAACTTGGCGAATTTCCAGCACCTCTATCATCACTTTCATCAGTTTATTATGAAGATAAAAACAAATTAATCAAAGCCCAATTAAATCGTATCCACTTTTGGTCAAGAAATTCGTCTTCACTGCCAGCACCTCTACCACAATTACAATCATCATCTTCGTCTTCAAAATCAGCATTATCCGGAAATAACCAATTGACAGCTTCTAGTTTCTCAGATATTGGATTACTATTTAGATATGATTCACAACAAATTTCCATATGTATTCATAAAATGAGGGAAGAGATCGTGATACCGTTTAGTGAAATTGTCGAGTGTAGATTTATTGATGAGAGACAAATGATGATGAGTCTGAGACCTAGCTTTGTGAGACGTGTGAGTATTTAAATATATTTCATTTATTATATAAGGTGTAAACATTATTTACTCATCTCATAATATTAATAATCTTGATAGTGTTACACTCATAGTACAAAATATCCATACAAGAAAGAACCTAAAACCTTGAATCATAATGAAGCATTATCATCAATAAGAATGACAATCAATGATTATTTTTCAAACGTGGAATATTTATTAATTAAAACATATCATAAATTAGAATTAGAAGTTTTCAATGTTGAAGGATTTGCTACAGCAAACATTAATACTAACATTAATGTTGATACTAATAATAATAATACAACTATTAGTGTTAATACTAATGATGATCATAGTAATGACAACGATGGTAATGACAATAACAACAATGATAATAACGATAATGATGATGATAATAATAATAATGTTAGTAGAGGCGATGATAATGCTGAAAAGGAATTATCACAAAAACAAAAACAACAAGAACAACCAAATTTACATGAAATTGATTTATTCTTCTCGTCAACACCTTCATCACCATTATCTTCAAAATTACAGGAACCATTGAAACCTATGATTCTAAACAATTCTACAACAAAATCTTTGTCAATCAAAATTTAAAATTTATATTTTCATAAATGTTAACGCTACATTATTGTATTTTATAGTTATTTTCATAATGTATTGATATTATAGTTATTCTTATAATTATTGAAAAAAATTTTTGGTTATATGTTGGTAGAATTTAAAAAATAATTTTATTAATATTTTAGTAGAATTAAAAAATAATCTTTGATATATATATTATTATTATTGTTAAAATAGGATCATGTGATTTGGAAAAAAGCATTCAATTAACAAGTTTACAAATGAGGAAGCAAAGTGAGCCATCAAGATTTTCATTTACGCTTCCCATAATTTCTTTTATCCTTTTGCTTTATAGTTTCTTGATATTACACAACATCACCTTCTTGTTTAAAATACCTCCAAGCAATATTCCTTTTTTTACTTCCTCTTCACAAATCATTTATTTTTCATGATTAACAGTATTTAAATCATTCAAAGACGATGGTGCTTTTAGGCTTAGAGCAGGACTAATACACAAATATAACAATCATGATTGTCTTAATATATTAATTTCTGATTGCATAATCTTTTGATAGGTAAAAATGAAAAACAATTTTATTTATTTATTACGTTGATAATTAATTGAAAACAAATTTTCTAATGATTTTTTTTTTACATACTTTTTTTACAGGTATTTTTTTATTACATCTATTCTTTTAAGCCATTTTGGTTCAAGAGATTTATTTAACCTTTTGTACTCATCAATAACATGTCTATGTAATCAAAATCAAAAGATAATATATCCAGAGAATCCCCCACAAAGGTGCCCTACTCATCGCCACATATATCTGTCCTGTGGTGAACATATTTTCATCAATGGATACAGTTGAGTGTGGTAGTGTAAGGCCTTGTGTCTTGTGAACAGTGAGTGCAAATGCATTCTGAATTGGGAATTGCTTCCTGGATGCTGGTATTCCATTGATAGTGAAGTATGTGATTTCTCTTTGAACATTTATCTTTACAATATTGTTAGCTGTGGGTAAAGTAACCTCAACATTATCATCATCAATTACCTTGGTGATTACTCCTATTGTCCCATTACATACTCCATGTTCAAACAATTTATTGTTTAGGAACATTATGCGAGCACCTCCAACAAACATCATAAAAGAATCCTTTTGTATATCCTGGATCATGATGTCTTTGTTGGAATTAAAGGCCCTGAATGTAAAGTCCAAAAAATCATCATTGTCAAGTCTTGAAGTTGCCATACCATTCAAAACATTAGATACACTCGCAGACTTTACAAATGCGATTGTAGATAAGATGGAAGGCATAATTATTTATGAGTTTTATTTTTTATTTTTTTTAAATATGATTTAAATTATTTCGTGAGTATCAAATATTTTCTTTGCATCTAGTAGTTCATTTGCTTAACCTTTTTATACAACCTTTCTTCACTAACCAAATCGTAAAAATCAGTAATTCAATGAATGGCAGCACAAGAAACATATGTTAATGTAGACATGACAATAAATGCATCCACATGTGAAAAAAAAAAAGAAAGACAAAAGGTGTAAAAATAAACACATAGTTGCATAAGTACATGTTCTTAACAATTTCGAACACGTTGATTGACAGCAACAACAATCAATGATGGGCGAAGGAACACATGTTAACATTGCAGCATGGATAACATGACAATAAACATATCCACACAGCATAAAAAAAAGAAAGATGTATGGCGTAAAAATAAACACGTAGTTGCATATGTACATGTTCTTAACAAATTAGAACACATTGAATGTTTACCAATGATTTCATAACAAACACGTTGATTGATCAGATAATGGTTCACAGCCATGATCTCATGCACCTGAATCAAGAATCAATGGATAAGTGTAGATCTCAAATTGAGGTGCATTTGTTGGTTGGAACTTAAAATTGTTGAACTTTTCATTAAAAACCAATGCAAAAACATGTTTTCTTGCCATAAAAAAAAATGCTCAGAAGGTCCAAAATCATGTTTTATTGTCAATTTTCACAACAATTAGTTTAAAAGTTAGTTGTTAAGTAATTTCCGGCCAATTAAAAAAATTGTAATTTTGGTTTTTCTTATCCGATGATTCTTGATGTTTTTGATGAGTACACAAAGAAATAGATAATAATAATAATTAGATACATGTGAAATTCTTGACATTCTAATACGTGTTAATTATTTATTCAAATTTTAAAATTAATTTGTGGCTATGGAAAAAAGTAAACAGGTTTTCACAGACCACAAACTTATAAAAAATCACCTATATAAATGAACTATGCTCTCTGTTCTCTCTTCTCTCTCCTTTCTTCTCTTCTCTGCAAGTTTATAAGAAATTAAATCTTTGCCGTATATACTACTCTAATATGCCAGAATAAGAAAAAACTGAAGATCTGATTGAAATATGGAAACGATTTCAAAAATCTGCGAAAAAAATTACGAGTTTTGGCAAGCAATAGTGACACGACGAGCATTCAATCTTTTATTTGTGTTAATAATTAAATAATTAAGAAAATTTTTATCATTGTAATTCTCTATTATTATAAATATGAGAGAAATTTGTAAAACGTATAAATAATATTTAATTTATTGATTTTACATGATGACGACGATAAAGGATGTAGGTGGAGGAGGGGAACAGCAAATCCAATTTTGGAAGGTATAAATGATGGTTTTGATCCAACCCAAACTTCAGCTCCAACCATAGAATAACTAGATCCAGAAGATGACAAATTTGTTGTTTTTGTTGATTCACTACAAATTGTTGAAGTTTCATACTTTGTATTGATAATTTTAGCCATAATTCTTTTTAGTAATTGTTCTTCTATTGTTAATATTTTTTGACCTTTTACAACATCTTCATCAGGATTCAGGTAAATAAAATTATAATATATATTTTATTCTATTATAGTTATTTGGGAGTGAAGAATTAGATCTAATGACAAGGTCTAGAAAATACCAATATAAACCTGTAATAAATCAGTATAGCAGTTTGTCACTTTTTGGTAGTTGATCAACTAAAAATCGGGAAACACAATCAATATCATGTGTTAATTTTTAGCTGACTGGCGCTAATTGTCCTTTTTCGACCAGTAAAATAAGAGTATATGATGATGTAAAAAAATAAAATTGGGGGAAATTTTAATTCATAATTTTAAAAATGACGCAATATTGGGGAAAAATTTTTTTGACCACATATCAGTATATTATATATAGATATATTAATATATTTTATTAAAAGCTTATCGTCCAATAAAACTAATTCCTCGACAGAATCACATGATTTACATATCTTCACTTTTTATGGTTGGGTTTTCCAACAAACTATATATCAAAATAAGATAGAGAGAACATTTTTGAAGAAATCTAATCATCATTTTGTTTACCTTAAGTTATCTACAGACGATTAGATTTTAGCTGCACAGAACTTTGAGATATATCAATTTAAAGTTCAATATGTTTACTATGTTTGAAAACATGGATTAACTTGGAAATCCTTTACTTGATTTGGAAAGATAATCAGATTTTTTTGAAATAATTGGATGTAATGCGAGATCCTGTTTAAACTGCGGTTTGATATTTTTTTTAACAAGACATTAGTATATTAGAAGTGATAACGTGCATGCATAATAATATTATTATTAATGCATATTTTTTAATGTTAAAATTTAATGTTAAATTTAAATGTTAAAGTTTAAATGCTAAAGTTTTTCAATATATTGGTTTTCTAAATAGAAATTTGATATTAATTATCATAATCGAATCCAAATAACGTTTTTTGTCCCTCCTTCCATTAATTCTGTAATTCATGAATTATCCTGTTTTTTAGTGGCAGTTCTTTATATAGGAATATATAATGATATATAATCGAACCAGTAGTTTTATGAACCGATACGAACCGATTCAATCCCTAATTAATATTAATTAATACCCAGATTGGATCTTTGTGGCACTATGCTCACTTTTTTCCTTATATCAAGTATTTTGCATAAAGAAGTTTTATTGACATTATTGAGAAACCAAGAGCCAACTACACAGTTTTCATGTTCTCGGCAAGTATAAAATAAGTATTAAAATAAAAAATGGTCTAATATGTTGGGATCATGAAAGAATACGGGGAATATTTACTGTGTTGACGTTCGATGCCATTATATTTACATGATAACATTAGTTTGGATCATATACTCATGATTGGGTTAGTTTCTCTTCTTGCGTTTCTTTTATTATTAAGCCGTTCGATTACCATGGTCTAATCATTATTATCAACTCAGGGTTACATTTTTTAAAATTGTTTTATTTTTATTCTTGGTTTTAGAATGAAAAAGATAGTAGCAGGGTACTTTCCTTTCGAACAGAAATATCATGGATTCAAGGAGGATTATTAACACTAGTTAACAGAGGTAAGTGAATACAAAAAATATATATTTATAATAAATCTTTGTTTCAATGAAAATTTTAAATATCTTTTCACGTGATATAATCAAGAGTATTATTAACTTGATGCAAAAAATTATCAATCCAACGAAAATCGTAAAAGAGTTACATAGTTTCAAGAAATTAATAACTAAAGCCGCATGTAATTTAATACAAATTGTTTTAGATCAGCTAATTAAATATTTGGTAATGTATTTTGTTTTCTAATTCCATACTGATTTCAATGCTATCAACTAATAATAATATTAAATATTCTTTTGACATGATAAGATTCTAAGTTACTAAAATTAAATAAAAACGGAAAGAATTGATGGGAACTTGCTGCGGAAACAATATTCTCTGTATTTTTCAAATGCAAGCAAAAAAAAAAATAATACATATCAATAATCTTTAGAGTTTCTTTCTTATCTGCACAAAAAAAATTTGTGGTAGGACAAAAATACAACTTTTCGTGCAAAGTTGTATGATTGGCCATTCTCCCCACTGATTACTATGTCAATCATTCACTAATTATAGGCGAATCATCTCTTTGCATCTTCTATTTTACCACAGATCTTTCAAATTTCCAGAGTGGAAGATCTAGAAATCCTCTTAATCCAAATGATTTTCTAGACGACATGAATAATTTAATATTAAAAATCATGAGATAATTTTAAATCATTTCTGACGCAGTAATTTTTCAAGGAGATGATGACAATTTTAAATGCAAAGAATTTAACTTGGAAGACGATGATTTTCAGTTTTTGGAAAGCTTTAACAAATAATTCCTCTTGGATTACTATTGGACTCTTTTTGACGACCAACGTTGATTTTAAATACGTATGTATGTTTCTTTCAGCTCGCTTGTATATTTTTGGATTATTCTTGAGTCTTCTGATAATGACGATGATGATATTTTGTTATTAAATATGACCGTGACGTATCCTCATGATAATGTTGGCAAAGAATTCAAATCATACATGTTGATTTGTGAGGCAAAGAAGCCAAATACTGGTCAAGGATAGAAAGAATACGAAGGAGTTAAAAAACGATTGTTATAATAACATAGTAATCTATTATTTAAAAAGAGCAAATTTTTAAAGAATTAAAGTGTATGAGCTACAGTTATAAGGTAACATTATTATTATTAATATCAACGTTAATTATATATATTGTCAATAATATTTATCTTTTCTCGAAAAAATATCCGGAAGGGTAATCTTATTGAAGCATGATCATCTGTACGAAAAGATTTGTAAGGTTCGAAGTAATTATTCAACTAAAGATAAGCGCTTTTTTTTTTGGTTCTTATCTTGCGGATAAAAAGTAAATACTTTTAATAATGATATGTTGTATTTATGTTTTAATTGAAATTACGGAGATTGGAAAAGAGATTGGGAATCTAGAAAGAACATTGATGTGAAAAGTTTTTTAAAAAATTAATTGCAGAAACTTCTCCCATTCTGCAATAAAGTCGATAAAGAAAAATTTAAATATTAAATGATGATGATAAAAAAATAGTTAAATTTTTGATTTTGGATATTATAATATACATAATATGCGTGATATAATAACCAATTCATACTTTACTGCCAAGAATAAAATGAACAAGGAACAGAGCTAAATTGGAAAATTTTTTGAAAATTTTGTTTCTTCAATTTTCCCTTTCCTTATTTTCCTTCATACCTTAAGATCTCTCTTTCCCGACCACATCCTTTGTTGCAGTATACCCAAATTAGAACTTGAATTTTTTAACGTTGAAGGATTTGTTACAACCAACATTAATACTAACATCAATATTGATACCAATAATAAAGATGATGATGTTAGGAGAAATGATGATAACGTCACATTTATTGTATTTTATTATTATATTGCATTAATAATATTGTAGTTAATATTACATGACAATTTGAAAAATTTTTTTGCGATATGTAGTTTAAAAAAAAAATAGTTGGCTATCTCGAAAAATATTTTATGTGTGTGTATGTGTGCGCGCGCATATAAATGTGAGAAATATATTATTTGCGTGTTGACGATGAAATTCACTCATCGATTTTCTAATAAAAAGGATGTGGTGTGAATCATTATTATCATTGGAATTAGATGTTTGTCGAGATTGCCGGCGCATCAGGTGCTATTGACGATAAAGAATTTGGTGGTTTAGAAGATGAGCTAGAAGAATGAATTTCATGGTTAGTATCAGATGTAGATGTGGAAGAATATGAGCTAGAACTAGAAGAAGGAGGAGTGGTTTCGGTTGGGGAAGATACAGATGATGATGGTGATGATGATACATTTTGTTGTTGATTTAGTTGCATATTTTGTATTGATAATCTTAAACGTTCAGAATGCATTTGTCGTTGTTGATGTAAACGACCCATTTGTTCATCAATATATTTTTGCCACGATTCTTTAAGTAGTCGCTCTTCTATTTGTAATATTTCTTTAATTCTTTTTACATCTTCTTCATCGTTTTCGTTATTGATAATATAATTGATGTTATCAATATTTATAGATCTTCCTTTCATTTCCGTTTCCTCCTTAATTTGCTTTATTCGTTTGTCCATCGAATCAAGAATAGACTTTGTGGCCAATTGCTCTAAATGAATTTTGGTTTTGTCTTCAATCAATTCCTTCATATTTAAAATTAATTGGTCCATCGTAGACGCATAGTTTTCCTGTGGATAAAATGCGAAAAGGTGTGTGGTGAAAGGAGGACATTAATTAACGTGTAAAATTATACAACAGAAAAAAAAAACACCAGGTCTCTTGCCGTACCCTGCAAAACAATAATCAATATTCGTTTACCTTTGAATTAGAAGCTTCGAAAATATTTGACTCAATCTTCTTTGCTTGTCTAACAACCTCATAGAGTGGTTGAACCGAATAAGCTAATTCTGCTATCCCAATAATTTTATCAATTCTCTCTTCTCCTGTTACCAAAAGCCTCCATCTCTCTGATAATGACATAATTCTTTATTTTATTTTATAATTGAAATTGATAATAAAAAAAAGTTTCTATTTTTTTGTAAAGAGAAAAAAAAAAATATTTATCGTAGTTTTTTTTTAAAAAAATATTATTTATTTTGTTATTTATAAAAAAAAATATAATTTTCAATTGTTTCTTTTTTTATTTTAACGGAAAAAAAATTTTTTTTAAAGTATATTGATCATACATATTTATATCTTTAAGGTGCGTGGGTAGATAATTATCTTTTGTATGGGTAACTAACTAGGCATGTAGGTGGGTAGGTACTTCGATTGATTGATATTATTTGTTGGTTAGTTAGTTAGGATGTTTGTTAATTGGTCGGTCAACTAGTAAAAAAACAATATTTGAAATTTTTCTTGAATTAATTAATTCTAAATTTATACAAGAATGGAAAATATAACATACATACATACATACATACATATATATATATATATATAATAATAATAATAATAAATAAACAATAATAATTCATCCATTCATTCTCAATAGTATATTGTTAAAAATATTTTTTTACTACATAAATAAAAAAAGTTGTTGTAGTTGTTTGATAGTTGATAATAACATACCAACGGAAAAAAATTAAAACTAACAAAAAACAAAAGGAGGATGGGGGAAATTTTTGAATATGGAAAACGTAATGTAAGATGATGTAATATAACATTATTTTAATCGATGAGGATAATGAAATTATAAATTTGAACGTTGAAAAAATTAAATGTTTTATTTTTTTATGGTAATAGAAAAATGATGATGGTAACTGATCTGGTCAGTCATTTTTTTATATGATGATTATTATATAATTATTAATTATTATGATAACGGGAATTGCTTTTGTCGTTTATAATTAATTAATTACCTTGAAAAAATTTGAGTTGAAATGTGAATCCTTATCAAAATACTAATATTGTATATCGCGCGTATGTATATTTTATTTGCACATGAATTATCATCGCAGAATCCAATGTAAAATACAAACTAAGCAGCAACTAAAATATTTAAGTTTTAAGTTTTATTTATTTATTTTTATTGTAAAATAAAAAATCTTGGTTCCCATGAATTCGCCCAGTCCAATTTTTGTCTATTTACGGTTAATTGATAATTGATTCAATGTGATTTATGATGTTTATTAATTATGACGAGTAGCAATGCGTGTATTGTTTTTTTGTTGTCATTATTCAATCTGGTTATTTAGACGGGTTCTCGAACTGATCAGCATCAATTGCAATTACCGATATGTAATAGTTTTACTACTAGTAATAGTTATGCGTTATGAGCTATTATGTGCGTGTGTGCGTGTGTGCGTGATTCGTGATTCGTGTGTGTGCGTATGTGCGTGTGATTGTATAATATACATATAAATAATAATTATATATTTATAAAATGGGTTACCCCGAAAAATCAGTAAATAATGATCTATTTTAAATAAAATAGAGGAATGTTATTTATTTTTCATTTTGATAATGATTTTTAATTTTTAGATTAAAAAAATTCCAAATATTTTTTTATTTACAATTTTTTTCAATTCATTCTAGTATATATATAAATACACATAAATATTAATAACGAATAACCAAATAAATAAACCTTCTATCCTTATTTAGTTATACAATGGGTACATTTTATAAGAACTTTTTCTTGAAAAAGAAATTATTCCCAAAAAATATAAAAAGGGACCATTTCGGTATGACTTTTTCCGACTTACTTCAACCGGGACCAACAATAGAACCGAACTCGAATAAAAACACCCTATTATCATATTATTCAAATTTTTCCACAAATTATAAATAACCTGTTTTTAAGATCAAATGATCAAACCAACTAAACCAACTTGATTAAACTAAACCTAATTTCTTAATGATGTCATTAAAAAAACCCAGTTCCCTGGAAATTGACAGTATCAATATGTCCATGTGCCTTACGCGCCATTATTGCAATTTGGGGCATGCATGCTATAACCAAACCAGTATAACGCCACAAAATAACTGGTGGTGCAAAATGAAATGAAAGGAATAGATAGGTGTAATGAGGTTTTGATATCTTTTATGACATGAAAATTTCGATTTCTTTTCCCATCAGCCTTCTTTAATAGTATAAATTCATGAAAATGACAATTAGAAATCTTTGAACTTTTACCAAGGTTCAAAAAGAAAATGTTGGGATTTCATAATACGTATATAAGCTAGAAAGCCTTTTTTACACCATCATTAAAAATTTGGGTGTTACTCGATCCTGCAGTACTATTACACAGTCTACTACACTTGTTTTTCTATAGTTAAAAACTTTAAAAAATCACAATATATATTAGTTTATATATAGCATTTACAAATATGTTATAAACTAGTACAATTTTAGAACTATATGTAGAGTCGTATCAAAGTGTAACGTAACACCGGTCGATTCCGTCAACTGGATTTCAACACTGACTTTATTTTCCCCTTTAATTATAACAAGTTAAAAATAACATTGTCCATTAGAAGAACTTCTTTTTTTGCTTGTACTCTTTTTTACGTGCATTATATCTTATGTCATTGTGACTATTTTAGTAAATCGATGTTTTATAGCTACAATGATGTATAACGCGCAATGTTTTTTTTTTTATAGAAATTTTTTACACTTTGTATAATTTACTCTGACATCAATAATTGGAAAAAATTTATTTTTGAAAAATTGATTGACTCGGTAACTCATTATAGCATGATTTTATTTTAATGCTTGGGATTATTTTCTTTAAAACTATCAATTATTTAATGTTTGATATTCGACTTGCAGGATTTTTAATTTTCCAAAAAAAAAGACTTGATTTCCGAAGGATATGATGTAACGGAAAATTCATGGTGGCTGTGGACTTATTGAAATTGCATTTCCTTTCAAAGAACCTGTGAAGCCTCTCTCTTATTGGTCAGGATTTTTTTATCACAAACAAGGTCACGAATATAGAATCTAACGTGGGAGTCGGAAAATACTTTGTTAAATCTAGCTCAATACGTTAGATTTAATCAATGGGCTAATTATTGTATTCATTTTTGCAACTTATTATTTATTAATGTTAATTTAAACAATGCAGCAAACAAAAAGGCGCAAATTAAAAATTGAGCGTATTAAATTTGTTAGGTCAACTTCAGTTTATATTGAATGCTCGGGTGCCGAAGATAATAAGCTGCTGTATTTAATAGACAAGGACAAGAGGTAGTTGAAAAGTTTAGGAAATAAGCAAACAATATATAACATCCAACTACCATAAGAATTTGTAATAAAAACAAAAGTTGAAATTTTTACAAATCCTCCAATGCAAAAGTCTTTATTGTCCATAAAAAGAGACCTCATCGATGAGTATTTCTTGGAAATACTTACCCTAATTTGATATATTTATTGATGCCAGATTATAAATATACATATTCAAGCTGATAATATTTACTTCTGCAGCTAGTGATATATATATATATATACAAAGAGAGAAGAAAAAATTGATGTTAGGTTTATTTGATTATGATTAGCAGTTGTCAATATTTAATGTTGTGACAATTATTTAAATCGTCAAGATAGGCTATTTACCTATTTACCTTGAATAAAGTTTCACAATTTAATCATCTCATGTTGTTTTTCTTTTCTGCATTTTATTAGGTAATTGCATTTCTGTTATATAGTTTTCTTTTGCTGATTGTTTCTTTTCTTGTCGGTAAACTTTACAGGTAATCTTCTCCTTCCTTAGGTTATAATATCAAAGTGCCAGAGTATCAGTTAATTTAAACATAAAGTAGCAATTTTCTCATCTTGTTCTTTTCAAATACTTCTCCTTGGGTTCCATTGTAGATTATATATATTTATACTTTATGTAGGGGTAATTCCATATCAATTAAATCATACTTGATTTTTTAATGCACTCCTTGTTTTATTAATAGCAAAGCTAATTTGGATTGATTGAGTTATCTTATAAAGACAACCTTGAAATTTTATGTTATATTAGTGGTACAATTGTAGCATTAACATTCCCTATATGATAAAAAAACCAAATGTATTTTATTACTTTTTATTTTACTTTGCGATTGAGAAATCGTGTAATTTCCCAAGTTCACGAATGAAATAAAGTTTGTGTTTCTAAACAAACTTTAGCCCCTGTAAATTCCCTTCTGGGGTATTCCCATATCAAATATATATGCATATCAGGGCTGGCAGGGTTAAAAATCTAATTTAGTAATAATTGTCTTGACTAAACTTGACTTAACATAAATAGTTTAGTCACATTCGGGTTACACAGCCAGCCCTGATATATTAATATATATGTCCAAGTACGATCTATGTTCCCAAATCGGGTATATACCTTATTAAGTTGGAAAACACTGAAAGCCCTGACCATTTGTGTTACTGAATCACAAATTTTTTTTGATTATCACAAAAAAAAAAAACAAAAGAAGTTTCTTTCATCAAATATAAATAATATGCCAGAATTCGTGACACCGGGTCAAAGATTAGGATTTACACAAAATTTTAAAGCAGGTCCTGGTACTTATATTCGAGGTAGTCATATCTATGCTAGCGTTGTTGGTGTAAGAAAAGATTTTGTCAAGAAAGACGAAGAAAAGGTACTTATCATCTTCATCCTTATTATAATATAATATTAATATTAATATAGTTAATATGTAGTTAAAGAAGTATTATTAATAATAATTAAATCGCTTGATGGCGAGTATGGAAGTAACTACAATTAAAAAAATACTAACTTTTTTTTATTTTAATTGTAATTATTTAGATACCAATAATAACAGTTTCGAGGGAAAAAAAACAATCGGCAGTACCAGATGTTAATAGTATTGTTAGTAGTATTAATGACATTTCTACAGCTACATTCATTCATTAACAGTATATTTAACATATGTTCACATAAAGATAACAGGTAAGGTTATACGTATAAATCCAAAAGAAGCTTTTGTGTCTATAATGGTTGTTGGTAGTTCACCATGCAAAGAAAATTTCCAAGGAATAATAAGGTTATTTACTAATTGTTATTATTATTTATTTATTTACCTTTTACTTTTGCATATACATTGTGCACTCATTACTTATTAAAATTCGCTTTTTTGCATTCATTCATTCATTCATTCATTCATTCGTTCATTCATTCGTTCATTCATTCGCTTACTCATTTTATTTATGTTATCGATTCACTTTACCAATATTACTTTACTCGCACTACGAAGATCTCAAGATGTAAGAGCTACAGAAAAGGATAAAGTCAAGATTTACAATTCATTCAGACCTGGTGACATAGTAAGAGCAGAAGTTGTATCCTTTACGTAATGACAGTAAGAAAATAACAACAATAGTAATATTATTATTATTTAATCTTATTGTCATTTAATTCTTTAAAAGATTTCACTTGGAGATGCAAGATCTTATACGTTATCTACAGCTAAAAATGAACTCGGTGTCATATATGCACAAAGTGTCGCAGGTCAATTATTTATTCATGTTATTGATTGAGATCATTAACATTATTATTATTTATTAAATGATTGTTACTGATGGTATTGTATTAATTACTCAGGCGCACCAATGATTCCTAAATCCTGGCAAGAAATGATTTGTACAAAAACCAAAATAATTGAACTAAGGAAATGTGCAAAGCCCATTTAAAATATAATGATGTAATAAATGACAATTGAAGTTATATAGTTATAATGATGATCTATTATTTTTATGAATGAATGAATAATTAATTAATAAATAATAAACCTTTTGTCTCTTCACATCCTCTCCATAGAAATATATAATCATCAAACAAATTTCTATTGTTATTTTTTTAAAATTAATAATTAAAAATAATAATAACCAAGAAAAAATTCTATTGCCACTGGCAATCCTATCATAATAAGAAATCTTTGTAATAATTGAATGTGGGAATATTCACACGTTTCCACTTTCCTATTTGTGGTATAATATCAAGTAAAAAAACCCCAATGTGAATTTATGGCGATGAAACAATTTGCTTTATCACAAAGACCTCAGTCAAAACAGGCTAAATAATATGACCCTTATCGGTAGATACCTATACTTCCTATAAGCAATATCCTTTTTTTCACGTGCCTGAAAAACACGTGAAAAACATATTGACCTACAGATCAGGTAGGTATCTACCGATATCTGCCCGATAACAAGAACTTATCAAATCTTCATCTTCAAGGGATGTGTATTTTCGTTTCAGATTCATGAACGTGTTAATAAAAGTTTTGTAGATTTCAATTACCACTGGCAATCATTACTTTACTTTGTTGTAATAATTGATGATTGATTATTTTAAAATATGAGATCCTGCGTAGCATCAGTTGACTTTTTAAAAAAAATTACTATATAATTATGTGTGCATCCGCAAAACACTATTTTATCACAAAATGAAAAATGCCAAAATAATTGTTTGCTTCAGATGAATCAAATTTATTCGTGAAAAACCAAATACTGATAAATGAGCGTTTCATTATATTTTCGAATGTCGCAATCGTAATTACAAACAGACAATGAACGTGATTTTTGATTTTGAATCCTCTCTCTTTGCATGAGTTCCTTTATAGTCTAGATTTATAAGTATAAGATATCCCCTGGGAGAGCAAAGTCGTTCTTCAATAACATGATATCAAATAACTTGTCCGACTTCTTTTCGTATTTTAAATAATAGCCACCTTGTCCATCTAAATTATTTCTTCCTTTTTTTTTTAAAAAAAAAAATTAATCAAGCTAGCAGAGTAGCCGTAGTAATACTGCTTTTTGTTATGTTTGATGAGATAACCAAAAACCGAACTGCCTTTATTTATTATATTATATATCTTTCTTGATGCAAATGCCTCTTTTCCATGAGACACTCTCAGGTCATATTACTCGAGTAGCTTTATTCTATCCTTGCTTGCTAAATGATTGTTCCTATGAATTATTTTAATTTCAACTTGTGATGTTTTAAACGATGCAATAATATCTTAAAAACAGTATCATTCATTACTTTTATTAATAACTCTGCTTTGTATATATAAATATAAAATTTTTAGTTCCTGTAGTCTATTGGACAGTTAGCTAATTAATTCATCGACGGTTACATATATTTACTTTTTCCACTATTTTATTATCATCAGGTGAGAGAGAGCCTTAAGACCTTCACGAAAATAATGACAGTGACAAAAGGTTGCATATTTCAACAATCACAAAACATAATTAAATATAGATTCTTTTAAATAAAATAAAAATTAGCATGAATACTATTGTCGGTTTTTTGCAAAGCTAATCCACATTTCTTTTTTAATATATATAACAGTTGGACAAATTCACATCAGTTGATAATCCATATGTAAAATGGAAATCCTGATAAAATATCTCTCATTATTGTTATAACAAATTCAAACATCATCATTAATCTGAAACTGCGCCATTATAACTTTCTAACGATCTTCGAAGTTATCTATGTAATCCTATACTTATTCAAAAACAGCATTATTTTTCACTCCAAAACTAAGATTTTCTCCAACATTACCTTTATAAACTTGATCAATGGTTAAGAAGACGTAAATCATCATAAGCTTTCATATGGGTATAACTTTATGTGGATTGTTGTTTAGAGAAAATGGCAAAAAACCAAAAAAAAACCATAGTTAATTTCCAAATACGGTAATTTGGTTGACTCGGTTAATATTAAAAATCTGAAATATCATGTGATCCATATAAAAAAGAAATACCCGCCGTTCAAATTTAAAATGAAGAGTTATTATTATGTAATTTTTATGTTACAATATTTTTTGAACCACATGACCAAATTTGGTTTTTTTGATGTAAAGTTCATTATAACAGATAAAGACAGGTTATTTACTTACGTCCGCATACATCACATGATAATAATAATTATGAATTGGTTTTACGTTAAGATCTTTTGAATAAAAGGCAACAATATGTACAACCAATTCTTTTCCAGTTGAAGATTTTGAAACCCAATAGCATTTATGACAAAATACAAGAATCTTTTTCGTCTCTACCATATAAACAATTGAGTTAATTAAACACGGAAATTTTTCGCTTTTGTTGTTTTTCTTATATAGTAATAGTAAAAAAAAAAAAAAAGTTAAGATGTGTTTGTTTTTCGCGACCAAAATCTACTTTTTATTCTTGTTTTGTTAATTAAACAATCGATCTTTGTTCTTATTTTTGCTAATCAAAAACAATCAATATTTATTCATATTATCATTCAATTGTTTTTTAAATAACAATAAAAAGAACCGACTAACCCTTTCTCGTGATTAGCCAAAATTTTTTACAAAAGTCATTTATTATTCAATTGTTTTCGAAGTCAAGATTCTTTCGGCTATTACAAGAAAATTCTCTGCAAATGGAACTTTTTAAATCTTAGACAAGTTTTATAAAATATCAATATTCACAACAATTTTTGATTTTATTTATCTAAAAATAATAAAAATTGTGGCCTTCCTTGATATTCGCAAACGCAATGTCATTGTTCTTATACATTAGTGTGAATGGGGAACGTAGATTTTCAAGATGGGATGTAGAGTTTCTGATTGTTTTTAAAAAAAAATTTCTTTCTTTTTGATAATAAAGTTAGTAAATTTTTTTTAGTAAAAAAGCTATTCTATTTTAAATCCATTTTTAGTTTTAATTTATTTATAACTTAATGTTCTTGCACCATTGTTTTTTAATATATCTAAAATTATCATTATTTAAAAAGTTTGTAAACATAATAAATGAATGCATTATTATTATTACATGTATGTTTCCCAGAGAATTAATTTTGATGAAAATTTGTTCGCTATATTCAATTTTTTTTCATCTTTCCACAAAAATTCAACAGTTCGTTGATAAGCCTTTGCAATTTGCCATTTGCAATCAACAATCACAAATTCCAGCCAACAAGAATCAAATAGCATATTGCAGATTTCTATAAAAATGGTTTGTAGGGAATTTCCTTTTTTAAAAAACAGAAGATTTGGCAAGTTTTATCAAGATTTTATCGGACAAAAAGTGTTCTGTTCCGAAATTAGAATTTATTATTATCAGATCTTGTTAATAAAAAGGGGAAAATAATAAAAAAAATATTACACAGAATTTCTAATGGTAAGACTCTGGTCACAATGATTGATCATCATATAATATATATATATATAGTTCGGATCAATCATATTTACATTTTAGTAGAAGATCTTCGTGTTACATACATATTAAAATTCGTTTGAATTATAACTTTAAATTAGAGTGTTTTTTATGTTTTGCATGATGTACAAATATATGTATTTATTTATTTAAATTTGTGATCTTAGATATATATGGTAATAAAGTTTTATACTGAAGGAATACAATACGCATATTTGTATATACACAGTTCACTCTCTCTATAACGAACCTTCCATCTCTATGTGATTTTTTATTTGTGTTTACTAAGATTATAAAGAGAAATTAATTATTATTAAAAAAAAAAAGTAAAGTTTGTTATAGAGATTTCGTTATAGAGAGAGTGAACTGTAGTAAGTGGGAAACTATTAATAAGAATCCCATAAAATAAATAAATGTTTATAATAATAATAAATTTTCGCTAATACACTAAATAAAAAATAAAGTAAACATACATAGTCAAATAAAAGCCAATGTAAAGATTCATATCAATAGGAAAGTACTAGAAGAATTAATGTTATATGCTCTGTATGTAATTTGTATCTTTTACTCCATTTTCATGGAGTATGGTCCTAATACTTTAAATATCACTAATAGGTGTGTCTATACTTTATATATTTCTTCAGTGAAAGAGCAAGGTATATACGTCTTTGTATTTTCTTTAAAAAAAAAGATATATATATGCTTTTCTTATAATAAAAAATGATGAAATAAATAAAGCTCCGAATGGCTCGATTTGGTTCGGTTTAATGCCCAATCCGAAACTGAACCGAAAATTCGGTTTTTCGGCCCAAAATTTCAGACATTCTATTCGTTAACTACGCAAAAATATACATAATAACTTCAAAAAAATTATAATAACTTTGTAACTAGTTTAGCGGATGTGTCACAAAGTAGAGATGCTGGAAGGATCCTATTTCTAAATACATACATAATTTATAATTTTATACCATGGTAACGACGGTATGGAGATCACGATTGAATTTTATACATAATGCCATGTTTAGATACAGCTGGTCAGTTATCGGTCGGATCGTTACATATTCATAGATTCACCACAAAAATTTGTACGCTTAGAGTTCCTATTCGTAATACAAATCCTTATTCGAATTATTCGTTTATTCGCTTTATTCGCTTTATTCGTTTTATTCGTTTTGTTCGTTTTATTCGTTTTATCGTTTTGTTCGAATTATTCGAATTATTCGTTTCATTCGAATAGAAATCCTAAGGACGTTCTATTTTTTCAATCCATATATAAAATTCATCGTCTCCGCAAACTTTTAAACTCTTATTGTTTCAGGTTCTAAATACAACGTCTTTGAGTAATTAAGTCTGTGCCTCCAGAAAAAATTCGTCCACTGATTGTTATTAGATTAGGATTAGTGGGTTTGGTTCTGAATAAGCAGAGTGCAAAAATTAGAATACCAGGAACTGCCAAGTAGTTTTTAGCCTAAGTTCGGAGCTTTAAAAATAAACCAACTTTAATAATAATAATTTATTCTCTATGAAGGTTGTAATTTTGATCTTAAAGTTGAAACAAAAGAAAATAGATTGAAAAGAAGAAGGATCAAATTAGTAAATGAATGGAAAATATTTTTATTTATATAACAGTTTTTTATATCCATACTTTATATATGTTGCTTGTTCCTATATTCATATATTTTATAATAAATTTTTATCTACCTTATATTTTATATTGAATTCCGTTTATTTGACTTAAAACTCTGAACAAATCAATGAAATTCGAACTAATTCGAATCAAGTCGAATCACCTAATTTTTGTTTTGGATCAGTTCAAATCGAATTGAATCAAATTTGAATTGTACACTGATTCAATTCGATTTGATTTGAACTGATTCAACTCAACTTGATTCGAACTAGTGATAGTGGCCGAAACTACGAAACTGTCGAAATTAATTGGCCTAAACTTTGATAAAACTAATTTTAGTGGCTGAAATTGGAAGTTTTTTAAAATAAAGTAGATTGATTTATATACTTATTATATATATTGGACGAAATTACCTTTTTTTCAAAACCAGTTACCATCACTAAATAATATCCTTTATCAATTAAAAAATTTAAAATATACACAATCTTGGTTAGCAAATAGTTTGGGGTAATTAGAAAATTTTTTCCAAAAATCCCATTATTATTATATTCAAACCTTGTTACAGCCGGACTATAATAATAATTAAATTCTTATCATAACGGATTTTTAAAATTTTTGTTTCATATATAAAAACATATAAAATTTTTCTTATTATTATGTGTCCCATCCATCCATTGTGACTATATCAAGAAATCTGTTATATTGTGAAGAATTTTATCATCATCATCATCATCATCATCATCATCATCATCATCATCATCATCATCATCATTATTAAACCTCAATCTGTTATTATCCATTAAATTGAGGTACATTACATTGAGATTCACTATATTTAATATGACATTAAGAAAAATTTAGGAATCCGGTTTGATTTGAATTGATTCAAATCGAGTCATGAATCAAATCAAATCAAATCTCTAAATTTGATTCAATTCAATCCATTTGGAGCCTTAATTTGATCAAAAATTATGCAATTTTTTGCTTCATATGTAACCTTTGGATTGATTTGCACCCAAACATATTCCAAATCTTTAAAATGAAAGTATGTAAGGAAAAGATAATAACTGCATAAATTTTTTTAAATGTAAAAATAATTGTTTACAGTGAACCCTCTATAAGTGCACCCCCTCGGTAACATAGTGCTATTTCTTGTGAGCATGCATTTATGGAGGGTGTGCATTTATGGAGGATGATTTTATAAGCTCTCTATAAGCTTGGGGATGAGATGGGCCGTGCATTTATGGAGGGTATACATAGTGCGTGTATTTAGAGAGGGTGCACTTAGAGAGGGTTCACTGTAATTGACAATCCGTGAATGAATCAGTGAGATGTTGATCATTTTGTTACGAAATTTTGTCACCAATTATTATTAATAAAATAAGAAATTTCCCAAATCTCACTGTCTTCACAAGTTAATTCTCATGTCCATACAAAAAATACAGAAAACAACCTTAGAGATTGTTAAATACTTCTTTAAAACTCTTTTTCAGTTATTTTTTAATTTGACTATAACAACATATAAGTTCATTTGATAGGTTTCATTAAAATAAAAATTTTTTTTGTTGATAAACAGATAAAAAAAAAGTATAATTTTGGACAGAATACTTTATAGTGTTGGCAGAAAGTTTATAGATGGTGTCTAAATAAAGCTTACATTCAAATATTTGAATCTAATGGACAATTAAAATTATTCAGTGTAAGCTATCCCTTTTGAATTCATATACTCTTGTGTGTTTTTTTGATTTTTTTAGTTTATTAATTAGAACAACCAATTCAATTTTTTGTTTTTTTAATAGTATGGGACAAGAATTCTAGATATTGTGATTTGGTAAATTATTTTATAAAAAATGATCATTGATATTAACTTTTTGAGCTTAACTTTTTGAAGGATTGGTTCAAAAATTTATGCTTGTTTACAAAAAAATTTTAAAATACATAATATCTATCAAGGTCAGATGATGAAATGAACAGGAGAGAACGTACTGGGAACACAAAAATTAACAGGAGGGAATACAAAATTTTAACCCATGCAATTTGTTGATTGACCAATTAAAATCGCGAATTTGATAACGTAGAAATAAATATGGGTTTGATTCATTTTGTCAACAATCACTTCACCAACAATTGTTTCATTAACGAATTTAAGAAGTTGGAAGAAATAGTCTAATAAATTAAATTGTACTACTCGAAAATGTATTTAAAGGGTTGGTTTTTGACTTGGTCGAAGAATAACTCTCTTCCTAACTTTTCTCTTGACCATATCTCTCGATATAATCAAAATAACCTTAATATAATGAATGTCAATGAATGATTGTAAACACAACAAATTTAAGATATATGATTGTGACAAAAAATGAACAATGTATGAAAAATCAAACAAATTTATTTAATAAAAACAAAATTTACAATCCAAAAATTTTTTTGCATGTTCTAATAAAATTTCCATTGTTGCTGTCATCTGTTGCTGATTCAACATTTCATCAACTGTATTTTCGTTATTTTCATTTAATATTTTTCATCATACTTTCTTTTAGTGTATTGACTAGTGTTCCATGTCGCAATCCAAAAAAGGTGGTTGCAATCGTTTTTATATGACGCAAAGATGGTAGCAACCATCATCAAAAGTTGCAGCCGGTATCCTTAGTGTTGACATTTTTTTTGATTTCGACTTGAAGGTAGTCCAAGATATCAAACATTTTGATTGACACCTTTGTAAACAATGATTGTGATAACATGGGTGCACTACAATTATTCAAATTAGTATGGTTAGTGTAATCACAATATACGTAATTGCAAAAAATGTTTGTAGATGGTTTCCTAGAAGTAACAAAGTTTTAATAATTAAAGGATGGATACTGATTTTGTGCTTGATATACTGGTAGTATCATATTGTCTCTGGACGTGAATCGTCGTCAACATTCAACAAGAATGTATTTTTTGAATATTTTGTAAGTGCATTCTCATGTTCATCTGCAACTTGCTTCTTTTTACGATCTACTGCTCTTGATGTTGTAGCTACTCCAAGACTTGTATCTACCGAGTCTAAATAGAATGAAAGGTCGAATTTAAAAGAGTTGATTTTGTATTATTTAATAAAACAAGAAGAAGATAACACATGAACACCACCATTAATCTCTTCATATGGTCCATTATTTGTTCATTATGTTCAAATGGCTGAGCTGCTAAATAGAGTTGGTCAAAAAACCGCTTCAAGCTTGGTTCTATTTCTTGGAGCAATCTTTGTATTTCATCAAAATCGTATATAGGACCTTGATGGCTCTAGTGAAATCAATCTTTTCATTTACCTCTTCCTCTTCCGCATCTGTGGTTTTTACTCTCCTAGGTTCTCTTTTTAAAGGATTTTCTACAAAATTCATATAACAAATGTTACATAAAACAACACGTTACCTTCAGTAAGTTGTTGTTCTCAGCTTCTTTCCATTTATTGCCTTTTGTTGACGAAATTTAGCTGAATCAGTGGTTTTACATTCTGTGCAATGTTTAATTTCACGCAATTTTTCTTCAAGTAAATCGTATTATGAAAGTTGTGGGATTCAAAGGGATTCAAAAGATATGATAACAACAAAGTGTAAAGCTTCAAGTTTGTGTAATTATTTGCACATGATTTATTGTAAGAATGGGCTACATGATACCCTTGTAAAAGTATTTTAAACTGTATAAAAAAAATTGAAATCAATTGTAAAAATCAATTCCTTATATAGGTCGTTCTCTCCTGTTAAAGCTGAGGTCATAGGTACAACTTCCAAATTAGGATATTGATTTGTTGTAAAACATAATATTACCATATTCCAAGTGAATATTTATGTTTTCAAATGAAAACAACTCTTTAGGTAATTTGTATATAAAACATATTAAGACTATGATTTTATGATAAACGAATATATAATTATATTAAATAGATATTAAAAAGGGAAATAAAAAAGATTTTATTTCCGTTTGATACTGATGCGTATAAGAAAACGAGTCTTTGTTTTTGTAAAGTATCTTGAAGCCAATAATGTCACAACCAATCCATCTATATACCTTGTTTTTTATTTGATTAGGTAAGCAAATGCAGTTGTTTTATTAAATGTAAATTTTTATATTTAATTGGATAAACTGACAAACAACAAACTAATCGATCAGTGAACCCTATTGGTTTTAAATATGTAAAAATAATTTTGTTAATTTTCCAACACACAAAAATAGATATTTGAAACATTTGAGATTTAATGGAACCCTCATTACGCAGAAAAAAATAAAAAAATACACACATTGTAACGCTTGACTTGAAATGGTTCTTTACATATTATATATTGGAATGACTTTTTATATTTTTTTATTATATATAATTGATATTTTTGGCGCATAATGTCGCAAAAATTCTTTTACATTAAAATGCATAATTTACTTTTGATAATTAAATCAGGCGGGACGGGCGTTTAAATGCAATTGGCTAACGCGTAAATTTAAATGTCAAAAGTAGACCTTCTCTGTAATATTAATGTATATATATAGCATAGTGTAATCAATGACTTTTTTTTTTTTGAAAATAGTTGATTATTGTAATTTTTTTCGAATAAAAATAGCCTATAAGATATTGTTAAAATTTTCGGCGGAATCCGATTATTTAAAGAAACTGGCGTATATGGGACAATTACAATTACTATATTCAGGAATAACAATATCAATTAATTCCAATATTTATATGTTTTCTTTCTTTATAAAAAGAATGGTTTTTTAATAATTTTAGAATGCTAAAAATGTTTAGTTATTTCACTTCTTTTTAATAAACATGGGTCCTAACAAGAAAAAAAACAGTACGTATTTTTCCTCGAACGAGGATAGGACTCTTTAATTTAAAATATCTATAATAATGAATAAAATTAAAATAAAATTTAGGAGAAACCAATCCAGGAGCTGTAAATCGAGCAAATGACAACAATCATCATCATTACACAAGCAACTTAACTATAATGATCCAACAACAACATCTATCGTCATCAAATCATTCTTATTTGGTAGCAGTTCAGCAGCAAGATGATATAATGACTGGACCAAGTAACGCTGTTATAGCAGATGAAGATTTGATAACTGAAAACTCGATATTGTTAGGCAATTCATCTAGACACAGTAACAATTATGGAAATAAGACAACCTCGGCGATGGAAGATAATGATTACTGGTTTCCATTTCGTGGTAATTGGAACACGTTATCATCAAGTATAAAAACATTTAAAAGCACTATTATAAACCCATGGCTATATTATTATATTGGCATATTTTTCCTTTTAAATATCATACATGGAACATCCTTTGGTAATAATAATAGTATATTAAAAGAATACACATGAGTAACACGTGACTACAATTTTCAAACATGTAGTGTCACTTGTTTCGCTCAATCAGAGTACGCAGGTTTAATAAATTGAAGTTTTTTAAAAAACAAATTAGGGATAGCGGTATTTCCCCATACGCATCATCATCACAATAACGAGGATGAATTTGGAAGATATAAATATATTAGCATGGTGATGTTTTTTATCAGGTAAGTTCTCGCTTTGATTTACTTATTTATTTAACAGGCTAATGATTTGCGTCTTTATTATTATCAATAAAGTTGTATTATTTCAAAAGTCATAAATTCGATTGGTGGTAAATTCCAAGGTGGAAATAGTACAATGATAATACAATGCAAGTATTATTTTTTTTAATCAAAATTATTCATGATATCATAATTTAATAAATAATCTTTTTTTAAATAATAATAGTAATCCCATTTTTGCATTTTATGTGAGAAATCTTTCAACAACAACTTTTTCTATTTTAAAGGAAAAAATAATAAAAAACTTAATAATTTTTTTCTTTAAAATTAAAAAAGAGAGAGAATGGTTAAAGATAATCTTGATGAGGAGGAACCGGAACGACTTAAAATGGTAGTTTACACAACAATATCTGCTTATGCTCTAACCACCGTATTAACTGGTATTGGACTTTTATTATTTGTGGTATTCAAGGTATGTATATAACATATTTATATTTATAATAATTGTATATTATATAATATTGAATATATCGCATATCTAATAAAAAAATTTCTAGTACAATTTCTTTTTGGAATTTTTTCCGAGACATATTTATATTGGGGCATTTGGTGGTATTGGCTGTTACTTGATAAAGACCGCTATAAATTTTTCAATTCAACTGTCCGAAAAATCTTTTGATCTCGAAGGATTAAAAAAAAATTTCTCACACTTGAAATGGTTCTTTACATATTATATATTGGAATGACTTTTTATATTTTTTTATTATATATAATTGATATTTTTGGCGCATAATGTCGCAAAAATTCTTTTACATTAAAATGCATAATTTACTTTTGATAATTAAATCAGGCGGGACGGGCGTTTAAATGCAATTGGCTAACGCGTAAATTTAAATGTCAAAAGTAGACCTTCTCTGTAATATTAATGTATATATATAGCATAGTGTAATCAATGACTTTTTTTTTTTTGAAAATAGTTGATTATTGTAATTTTTTTCGAATAAAAATAGCCTATAAGATATTGTTAAAATTTTCGGCGGAATCCGATTATTTAAAGAAACTGGCGTATATGGGACAATTACAATTACTATATTCAGGAATAACAATATCAATTAATTCCAATATTTATATGTTTTCTTTCTTTATAAAAAGAATGGTTTTTTAATAATTTTAGAATGCTAAAAATGTTTAGTTATTTCACTTCTTTTTAATAAACATGGGTCCTAACAAGAAAAAAAACAGTACGTATTTTTCCTCGAACGAGGATAGGACTCTTTAATTTAAAATATCTATAATAATGAATAAAATTAAAATAAAATTTAGGAGAAACCAATCCAGGAGCTGTAAATCGAGCAAATGACAACAATCATCATCATTACACAAGCAACTTAACTATAATGATCCAACAACAACATCTATCGTCATCAAATCATTCTTATTTGGTAGCAGTTCAGCAGCAAGATGATATAATGACTGGACCAAGTAACGCTGTTATAGCAGATGAAGATTTGATAACTGAAAACTCGATATTGTTAGGCAATTCATCTAGACACAGTAACAATTATGGAAATAAGACAACCTCGGCGATGGAAGATAATGATTACTGGTTTCCATTTCGTGGTAATTGGAACACGTTATCATCAAGTATAAAAACATTTAAAAGCACTATTATAAACCCATGGCTATATTATTATATTGGCATATTTTTCCTTTTAAATATCATACATGGAACATCCTTTGGTAATAATAATAGTATATTAAAAGAATACACATGAGTAACACGTGACTACAATTTTCAAACATGTAGTGTCACTTGTTTCGCTCAATCAGAGTACGCAGGTTTAATAAATTGAAGTTTTTTAAAAAACAAATTAGGGATAGCGGTATTTCCCCATACGCATCATCATCACAATAACGAGGATGAATTTGGAAGATATAAATATATTAGCATGGTGATGTTTTTTATCAGGTAAGTTCTCGCTTTGATTTACTTATTTATTTAACAGGCTAATGATTTGCGTCTTTATTATTATCAATAAAGTTGTATTATTTCAAAAGTCATAAATTCGATTGGTGGTAAATTCCAAGGTGGAAATAGTACAATGATAATACAATGCAAGTATTATTTTTTTTAATCAAAATTATTCATGATATCATAATTTAATAAATAATCTTTTTTTAAATAATAATAGTAATCCCATTTTTGCATTTTATGTGAGAAATCTTTCAACAACAACTTTTTCTATTTTAAAGGAAAAAATAATAAAAAACTTAATAATTTTTTTCTTTAAAATTAAAAAAGAGAGAGAATGGTTAAAGATAATCTTGATGAGGAGGAACCGGAACGACTTAAAATGGTAGTTTACACAACAATATCTGCTTATGCTCTAACCACCGTATTAACTGGTATTGGACTTTTATTATTTGTGGTATTCAAGGTATGTATATAACATATTTATATTTATAATAATTGTATATTATATAATATTGAATATATCGCATATCTAATAAAAAAATTTCTAGTACAATTTCTTTTTGGAATTTTTTCCGAGACATATTTATATTGGGGCATTTGGTGGTATTGGCTGTTACTTGATAAAGACCGCTATAAATTTTTCAATTCAACTGTCCGAAAAATCTTTTGATCTCGAAGGATTAAAAAAAAATTTCTCACATGAGAATAATTTTTTGTCATGGGGTTTGGCATTTTTGGGGGGACTATGTCTCTTGGTCATTATTAGATTTGTTAGATACAAAGTTAAAAGCAATCATGTCCCAACCATCATCAGTTTGAGTTTTCTGTCAATTTTCTTGGGCTTCTATTTAGTAATATATTATTTGAGCATTCCTTTAGAGTCTTTGATTGAAAATGGATGGATATTTGATTTAGACGATCAAATTACAATGTCTGAATTCTACTCTGATTTCCGTAAGTATGAGTACAGTATAACCTCATTACAACGAAGCGGCTGTAAATACCATTCAAAATTCGTATTTAAGTTTCGTTGTATATGTAAATATGATATATTAATTTATAATCAATACATATATATTGATTATACAGAATTTGAATTCGTTAGTTGGGAGGCAATAATAAAAACTACTCCAATAATGATCACCCTTGCATACTTTACAATACTAAGTGTTAATGTAAACATTAGTAAATTGGAGGCTTCACTTTATGACCATCAAATAAACACAGATCGTGAACTGATTGTTCAAGGAGTCTCTAATTTAATTGCTGGACCTTTTCAAGGTTAGAATAGAATTATTTATTTGTAAAAATCATATAATACCCGATACTAATACCACTAATAAATCATCATAGCTTCATTGGAGCATGAAGAATCAGTTTTATTGATTAAATCGAGAGTGAATAATCGAGTTGTGGGACTGATACTTGCATTTTGTATTGGTATAACAGTATATTTTGGACAAATATTATTATTCATTCAATACATTCCTACAATAACTGTAGGCACAGTGATTTTCTATTTGGGAATGGAGATGGTCCGGGAGGCATTGGTAGACTCGTGGAAAATTTTCAATAAGTTGGAGTGTTTGAATGTCATAGCCACAATGGTTGCAATGACGTTTATTGGGTTCGTTAAAGGAATATTTATAGGGATTGCAATCTCTTATATATATTTCATGATATTGAATTATCAAAGGGGAGCAGTTAGATCAACATTTTCAGGGAATTCCGTTAGATCTTCTGTCAGGAGACATTATCGAGACCAAAAGTTTCTCGAAAAACTTGGTAGCCAAATCTATGTAATGATGTTACAAGGCTATATGTTTTACGGATCAATGAAAGGAGTTGAAAACGTTATAAAGAAGATTTTGATTGATCGTGAACAGAAAGCCAAACCAATTAGATTCTTGATTTTAAATATGCTTCATGTCACTGGACTCGATGTTAATTCTGTACATGTGCTTGAAAGCATTCAAAAACATCTTCAACATCGAAAAATATATCTTGTAATCTGTGAAATGTCATATGAATCTCAGCAAGTTTATATACCATTTACGAAGTTATCATTTTGGAAGGATGCTCGAAACGATCATGTAAAGTTTTGTGGTAAATCTAATGATGCATTAGAATGGTGTGAAAATTCACTTTTGGGAGCTTATTATGCTAAACACAGATCGTTATTCAGTAATAATCGACTTGGTAATTAAGAGTTAAAATAATTTAGAAATTATTTATTATTTATTATTATCGTTAATAAAGATTTTTTTAATATAATCAAAGTTGGAGTACAACATCAGGCCATACCATCTTTAGTTAATGATGAGTCTCCTTGCAATCACCAAGTCGAAGACGCTGGAAGGAGTGTATTTGGAAGTAAGTAAATCAATCAATTATTGTTATATATATATTACTTAATAATTTACACATATTATCCATCCATTTCATTCTTTAGATGAACTTTGTCTTGAAAGCGAAAACGAACTTGTAAACACTCTGATGAAAGTATTTAAGGAAATTACTAATGAAAAAGAGGAATTTTTTGATTTTATAGCTTCATATTTTACAAAAGAGGAATTACAAAGGGACTCACAACTGTGGTCACAAGGTGACGATCCAAATTGTATATATGTGGTTGAGGAAGGACAATTGAGCACATACATTTCGGTAGAAAACAACGAACCAATTGTAATGGAGAGAATCTTACCACTTACTATGATTGGTGAATTGGGATTTTTGACTAAAAATCAACGACCAACAAATTTGGTGACGAATACTCCTTGTGTTTTATGGCAAATGGATCATGCTGCTTATTTGAGGATGATGGAACATGATTATAATTTAGGAGCTGATTTTATAAAGTTGGCAGTGAAATACTCTGTAGAAAGGTTACGTAATTTGAATCATTATGCTTTTGATTAAAACAAAAAAATGGCAAATGATAATAATGTAAATCATGTAAATATTTGGCTTCAAACTTTAAAAAGTTGGCTGCATAATCATGTATATATTTTTCCGCAAAATCATCTGCAACTGCAGAATATTTTAAATTTTTATTGGCGGGTTTGGTGGCAATTAAATTAAATTGGTGACTATAGTCGAATCTTGTTATAACGAATTCTGTATGTGTTTAATATTAATTGGGTTACATTCGTTATAACGAGATTCGACTATAAATGGTCGATAAACTGATTAATTCTTTTATAAAGCTTATTCAATAAAGTAAGCAAATGAATAAATTATTCCTTACAAAAATCCCACTCTTGAATATATATTTTACTTTCTACATCAATCCTGCTCTAAATAAAGTAATGATAGAGCGAATATGCACAAATAAATGTTCAAGTAATCTTCTCAAGTGGGCGAGGAGATGAGAGTGTTGTGAGAAAGGGGAGCGAGAGAGCGAGGTGATATAAAAAAAGGAGAAAGGGAGAAAGAGAAGAGAAGCGAGCGAGAGTGATAGTTGATGGTTTATTATATTGATGTTGTGTTGTGTGTGTGAATTTGAAACTGTGACAATTTTGAAATTCACGTGCATAAAACTCAATTAGCCATAAATTTCAATTACATATAGTTTCAATTTCACATACAACACGACCATTGCATAATATATCTCTATTCAAACAAACATTTGTCTTGGTTAAATAGTGATGTGATTGTTGAATTAAATTTTTTACTTTTTTCATTATTTTTTTCTAACCTATCTGAAAACTTTTTTAATAAATCAATTGATCTATTTACTAAATCATGTCAGCATCCATAATCATCCATAAGGTCATCACCATCTTTAGATTCCTTGTCTTAATTGCATTATTCTTTTAATTTTTTTATTCAATCAATGGAATTTTCTATTAATTTTAATGTTTCAAGTAATTCATATAGAATATCAGTGATTCTAATTGGTCTATGACCATAAAGCCAAAGTGGTAAAATTGGTTTACATAATAAATAATATCTTGGATAAATTGATTCAATCAATAGTTTTAATTTGCTTGTCAATTTAATTTTCCGTCCCTTGTATTTATTTATGAGAGAAATATTATGAATGATTCAACCAAAGCAATTTATATCATTGTCTTCACAAGAAACAACGATGGCATTTTCAATTTCACATACAACATATATATATATTATAAACTAAACTCTTTGGCCAAAACTAATTAGAATGTAGATTGAAAATTGTTGATTACTATTGTTGTTGAAATAATTTATTACAATTTTGATTCAATTAGATGATAATTATAGTCAATATTTTTCACCTTTGACAATTTGGAAACCCACATAGATATTAATCATTATTTAAAAAACAAGCAGATCTATACAATACAATCTTAGTGATGATGCCCTCAACTCACTCATATGCTGTATAATATATATATTCAACATCCTCGACTTATTCATATTGTATCACGTATAAAAATCATATGACAATCACATGATTTTAATACATAATGATACAATGTGCCTGGCCGAAGAATTTAATAAATTGCTTGAATGACAAGGAAGTCAAATTCAAAAATTATTCATTCTGAGAGAGATCTGATTTGATTGGCTGAATCAATTTCGTCAAAAGGTCCTTGGTGATAAATATCAGATATGAATTTCGTCATATATAATTTCATCAACCATGATAGAATCACTCACTTTGTCTGGTTCTGTTGCAGCATGTCCAATATCATCATTAAATAATTAAATAGATTAAAAAAAAATCTTGTAATTATAACACCCTTTTTTTTTTTTAGTCTTCAAACTTTGAAAAAAAAAATTATTCCCTTACCGCTAATTGCATACCACCAACAACCATGATCAGAACTATTATAGAAAGAGATAGTGGTAAAAAACAATAATAATTTGTTGCTTCCTGTGACATATTGTACACAATGACATCTGCTTGAATGTCGATCGCTTTATAAAATCGCGCCAAACCATGTGGTGTTACTGTTATTTGTATTAGTATTGATTATATCATGTTACTGATTTGTTTGTTTATATTAAAAGCAATAAATAAATAAATAAATAAATAAATACATGCATCTAAAACGAATGCAGGCGAAAAAATTTATATAAGCGTATATTAATATTAAAAAAAAATTATTTATGTTATTATAATTAAGTATCCAAACAAAGAAAATTTTAAAATTTTTTTAGTAATTACTATATGTTATTTTTTCTTTTTTGGATGACACCTCCCACAATGTTTCTATTAATATTCTTGATAGCTCTCTGATTATTAAAAAATTAATAAATTTTTTTTACCATGACCAAAGTAGCACATGCCTTGCATAGATCTGCAAAAAGCCAATTATCCTTATTGTTCAGAGGAATATATTGTATACATAACATCAATTTTTTTTAGATTATGATGTTGTTGTGGTTATTGTGAGTGATGATGTTGCTTTTGTTGCTAATTCACAAATGGCTTTCAACGATACTTGTTTACACGTTCATTCAGACGGATTTCGATGATGAGTATCTAAATTGTCTCCCACATTGATGTTTACTAAACAAAATGAATATCTGTGTGCGTGCGTGTATGCATGTGTATGTGTATGTGTATTTATTGTTAAAAAAATTTTTTTGTGATATAATATACGTATGTGTGTTGCACGCGCACGGTATACATACACGTGTGTATGTATTTATGTATATATGTTTTCGAAATTAACGACTGGTCGAGGAGTTGTTTTGTTGATGGAAATTAAAATTTGGTATTTTCAACAAATCTTTTGGATTTTCCGGAAATAAATTAGCCATAAAGATCGAATCATTAATAGATAAATTACTTTTACTAAATGGTAATGACCTAAAGAATCCATTATACAAAATTAATACCTGGATATATATATGTGTGTGTATTATGTTTTAAAAATTAAGCAAAAGCTTGGAGGAAGGCTTGATTTAAATAAATGTAATTGAAAGGTCGAAATAAAAACAGACAGCTGAAGATATTAATATGTTAAAAAAAATCTGAAAATACATTTTGAAATTAATGAAATATAGAATTTGATAATGAATGACTTCTCTGTCAAAATAAAAAACAAAAAACAAGCAACTGAAATTGCTTGTGCTATATAGCTTTAATTATTAATTTAATAAATACAATCAAAAATAATTATCTGATATATATATAATGTAATAATGTTGTGGTATTTTTGGTAACACGTAGAGTAAATCATTAATTGTTATTATTACAACTCGTGTAACTTTTATTACAAAGAAAATGGATATACGGCCGATATATAATCTTTTGCCCTTATTCCTGTCTGTATTCTTGTTTTTATTGTTGAAAGCCCAATGTAGTATCTCTCGTGTGGTTGGACATTTAATTCTCTTTCATTAATACGTAATAAGTATATAAATCAAGTGATATTCGTAATTATGCATGTCGATCATCTCAATGCAGTTTTTTGTTTTATAAACCGGTTAGTATTATAAGTTTGTATTTGGTTAATTATTAAACCGTTTTTCTAATAGATAAATAAATAAAGGAGATTGATAACTAAAATCTTCATTATTGCTCGTCAATGATCCCCAAAAGCAGCCTAAACTCCAGGAAACTTTCCTCTCCTTTCAATGGTTACCACATTTGAAAATTAATAATAATGATTCTTTCAAAATTTTTTTCTCTCGTTTCACATTCTTCCGTTTGTGTATTTGAGATATTTGAGAAAATTTTTTTATTTTATTTATTTGATTTATAAAATTACAATAGAGATTTCTACAACAAATAAATATGTAAAGTTAAAAAATTTCATTTTAGTCATACTATTTATACTATTTCATTTTACACCTGTTTCGTATATATTCGTCATTTTATATAATTGACCAATTCGCATCTTAACAATGGTCAATAAGTAATTGGTTTGTTTGGCTGAGATTATCAGTCAATTGATTCAAATTCCAATTATTATGTGTTAACAATTGGAATTTGAATTGCGACGCGCACACTCAATAAATTTTATTTTATTTTTAGGATGAATAATTTGTTAAAGATAATACTAACCGAATGATGATTATGAAAACATATTTAAAATATTTAAATCAAACACTTATCGTTGAATCGAAAATATTAAAGTGATAAAATTAAATGATTCTATTCACTAACAATCGGTCTTTATCTCTTTATTCTTTGTCTCTTTTTACATCAATTTGTCTTGATTAAGATATATATAATTATTAGTAATTTATAAAGAGTAAAGCTTACCAATAACCAACAATAACAATAGTAATTAATCGGGAACTCGTACGAACACTTGATTGAACCGACTAAAACATTTAGTCATACTAAATTGGTGAATGATATTTTCGCCTAATTTTTTTTCATTGAAAAGTAAAAGGAATAAATTTTCATAATTACTTTTTTTAAAATAAATTAAAAAACAATTTAAATTTTACCTCTACTGTCATGGTTATTATCGTAATTGTTTCCCTCGTAATTATTTGATGGAACAATGACAACATTTTTAGAACATTCCAAGCCTTTTTTCAAACAATTTCGACAGCTACTAGTTTTTTCTTCAGAGCATTTTT